>JAPPVO010000031.1:8591967-8711952 GCA_030407325.1 Camellia japonica | reverse complement strand
GAGAGAGAGTTTTCAAGAAGAAGGAAGAAGAAGAAAGGAAGAGGGTTTTATGGGTTACCAAATTCAAACTAAAAATTGTGGAAAAATCATTTTAAGGTAAGAAATCTCACCCACTTCTTTCTATTGTTTAAATAATCTAGATATAAATAATTCAAGATGAATTTTGAGAGGATTAAATGAAGATTTGTAGATCAATTATATAAATGGATAGAAATTAGATTTTGCATGTAAATCAAGTTAGGTTGTAGATTATGAGTGATGATTTCTTAAATTTGTTAAACTTGGACTCAAAATCATGTAATTAATAGGAATCAACAAGAAACCAAGAAATCTTGAGTTACGCTTTAAGATCATGGATATATATTTGGAAATTAAATAGTAAGAGTTTGATTTTTTTTATTCTTCACAAATTAAAACCCATCCTTGCATGCATGTGGATGATCATGGAAAATAAACTAGAAATTAAATATTTTAAGCTTGATTTGTGTTTTCCTCATGAATTTGGGCTTCATCTTTACATGCATCAATGGAATTTTAGGAGATTTGAAGAATTAATTTCATGTTGGTATAAGAAGAACAAGTAAGATTATTGAAGATGTTTTTGGTCCCTTAAATCTGCCAGGAAGTTGTACGAATTTTTAGACAATTTTATACTCAAAATTTGAAGATGATTTCTTCTACAAATTTATTGATAATGATGTATAGTTCATCCACAAACTTTTTCAATAATTATTGAGTTTTGTACGAATTTATACAGATTTTTAACCAAATCTGGAGCCATAGACAGATTTTATTATGTGTTTGAAAAATCATTAAAAATTTTATATTAAACCAAATCTGATAATTTCTAAGCAAAAAATGAAATTTGAGAAGTCTAGTTTCATAATAAATATTTAGATCATGGAATTGATTTATAAATTTAAGTATGGAATTAATTTAAGAAAATGTGATAAATCTGTGTCATAAACACTCTTGGAATTTTTAAGAATTATTTATAACTTATTTTTGGAAAATGCTTTCTGAAAAATGACAATAACATGTTTATTGAGTATTCTGTAGATTTATATGAATTTTAGAGTTGTATAAGTAATTTATTTATAATTGTATTTGCAAGACATACATTGAAAATTTCTGGACAGATTTAAGATCATTACTTCAATTATTTATTTGGATAAAAATCAGTTATTGTGTTGGTCTAATTCATCAAATATTGTAAATTAGTAATCCATATATGGGTGTATTGTAGTTTATTTAATATTGTGCTAGTCTAATCTTGTAGATTAAAAGTCCATGCATGTGTGTAATTATAAATTATTTATATTCTTTGGGTATCTAAATTATTATTTCATACCATGGTTTAAATAAATTGTTTATTTAAATTTTGTACAATTGTTTATTATTGTGTGACATGTGTAATATTTTATGTTCGGATTTTAATGAGTTGGTATAACATTATTTGTAATTAAAAATTTGAAATTTATTTGTGATTAATATCAAAATTAACTGAAATGGTTAGCGGCTTACACAAAGTTAACAATTGACGGTTAATACCAGTTGTTCAGGGTGAGTCTTGGTTTTAAAGAGTGTATGAAATTAAGGGTTGACGGTCAATACCGGTTGTTCAGGGTGAGCCCTGGTTTTGAGAATTCTCACGTAAATTGTGTTGCGAAACTCTAAGATGGCACGGGACTTATTTGAACCCTTTTCGGTATTCGGTTTTGGAATAAGGGTGGACGTGCAGGTGGCACACAGGGAGGTTACGTACCCCTGGCAGACCGTTTCCTTGGGGCAGACCGTGATGTCACGACTCGGGTATGTAACCCTGGTGCATGGGCATCATTGGTAGTTACTGTAGGTAACATTTAAACATTTGACCAAGGGAGGGTTTCAAATTAACCGTTGCCATGCTTAGTAGTTGGTAAGTTAAATCTCTTTGGTGAGATTTCGAGTGTCACCTAATTTATTAAAATCTAACTATTGTAATTTATGTTTACAATTATATTGTTATCTCATGTTTAGAAGCTCATTATTTTTCTCTTAAAAAGAATGGTAGGTTGGTTATATTTTCTTACTGTGTTGCAAAACTCATGGCATATATTTTTGTTGCCCTGGCGTTTTATGCCAGATTTTATGTTCGGATTCTAATGAGTGGGCATTTTTCTTATGATGAAATACTGCCTCTGTTTGTCATTTTATTTATTTATTATCTATTGTTATTATTTCAACTGATGGTATTCCTATTATGCTTATTAAATGCTACCTGTCATTCTGTTACTACATATTATTCATTGTGGGTATTATTATCGGGGTGGGTATTTCGGGTTGTAGTATCTTATTGAGCTCGTCGCTCATTGGCATCCTCGTTGCCCTGGCGTTTCATGCCAGGTACCGAAGAAACCGAAGGAAACACCGAGGTGTTGAAAGGCAACATTCAGCCCTGATTAGCTTGAAGCGTGCCAAAGTTCCATGAACCATCTTTCTGAGTTTTCTAGTTTTTCTCTACTGGAGTTGTAATTGAAGAACTTTTAGTTTTGGTGTTGTAATTAATGGATGATGGTAAATTTTGGTGGCAACATTGATGAGGATTCTTAATTAAGAAAATTGATTTTAAGTTTCAAACCTTATTATGATGTCCCCAAATTTTTGGGGCGTCACATGGAGGGAGTGTGTTGCAAAAAGTTTGGCGTGTGGTGTTGGGATGTCTCAGGTTCGAAACCTGCGAGCAACAGGTTCAACAAATTTTTTTTTTTAAATATGCTTTTGGCAACTAAAACAGGTGGTCGCAAAAGCTTCAGTATTGGCGACGAAAAAAAAATAGTCGGAAATGTATAAATTAAAAAAAAATAATTTACTATTGGCGACTAAAAATTTAGTCGCCAAATGTATAATTAAAAAAAATAAATGAGCTTTGGCGATGAAATTTGTGGTCGCTACAGAGTTTGTTTTTGGCGACTAAAAGTGGGTTAGTCGCCAATACCTTCCGCGACAGTTTACCAGCGACCAACATGGCGACTAAAAAATTTAGTCGCGAAAACCTAAAACCCGACTTTTGGCGACTAAAAAATCACTTTTGGCGACTAAAAATTTAGTCGCCAAAAGTGATTTTTTTTGTAGTGATTGCATTGCTTCAGTAATGGATTTGAGCCATTGTTTGCTTTGAGTTGTTGTACCAAGTCCATGAGGCACTTGCCCATGTGTTTTAGGGTTGTTCTGCTGCTGAAATGAGCCAACAGTGTACTGTTCTGGAGGCTTTTTTCCTCGGGCTGCTGCCAAGCCACTTAAAGTCTTTTTACCCTTGTTCAAACTTATTGGACAAAATTTGACCGTCCGACAAGCTACGTCTTATCAACGACTATTTGTTTAGACTTTAGTGTCCGAACATTTTCATATTGTTTGGCCTTGGTAACGAGAGTCTGAGACTCCCAAATGCAATATATGTATATAACAGGGATCCTCATCACATCCTCCAGTCTTGCACATAAAATAATTGATCTTCCAGTTTCATTTGGATGATCAATTAATCTCAAACCCAAGATGAAGCTATTTGATCTTGAATAATGTCTGGGTGCCAAGACACAATAGCCATCAAAATCTCATCAAAAGCTTGTCCAATTTAGCTTTTCTTCTTGCCAGTTTCTATTACCAAAGTTGTCTTTCAAACAACCCCCAATACAATGTATTCCAAAGAAATTGATTTTGTCATTTGACATTGCCAAATTTGTGGCCTCATAGGTCACTAGCCTTTCAAAGGGTATGAATTATATCCCCATGGGATGTGTAGAGCTGGATTTGTTATTGAAGTTGCCTTCCTTCCATAGCATTTTAGCCTCATCCATTTTTTCTTTTGCTTCTTTTCCTAGCAGAAACGTGTGACCAAATCATCTGTTAAAAAAAAAAAAAAAAAAAGGTGTAACCAAATCAGAAAACCACCTATAAAACACTCTTGTTCACATTAGTTCCACCTTCCAAAAACTCTTCAGCCCTTCCTATGAACCCATTAAGTTTTTCAATCTAGCACTTGGCATCTTCTTGAATTTTTTCAATCTAGTGATTGGAAAATGTTTCTGCAATGTTTTATGCTTTTAAAAAATGAAAAACATATTCCATCCAAATTAGGTCATCTTCTGTTTGAATGCTGAAAATTGCCTTCCATTAATTTCTATTTTCCATTATACCGAGCACTAAAATATGCGAACAACTTTTTTTACCGAAACAAATTTACATGATGAGTATTGAAGATGATTTTTTTTTTTTAATCTTTCTTTCTTGCCTTTTATTTTTTATTTTTTGCATGGTGTTATTTGGGATACAATTTAAAGCTATTTAATACTTCAGATACTAAAAAAAACCTACATACTAAGGTCACTTAAAAAGAACTACTATTCTTGACCAAAGTGGCTTTTTGTATTTGTACATATATGAGTTCTGGATCATGCTAATTTCAACTCACATGTCGTTAAGGTAAAGAAAATACCAAAAATAATTAGACTTTCAATCCACTGTACGTTTCTGCATTATGAATAGAATGCAATGCAACTTAGTTCACGCAGACAAAAAGTTAGCTTTTTACACAATTCACCTTAACTCAGACATATTTAACTTTGTTTTATGAATAGAATAAGCAACGGACAGCAGTTAGCATTATTTATATATTCAATTCCATAAATTATTGAAAAGGGCAAAGCTAGAATTCAAAGCTTACCTCTCTTTTTGTAAACAATTACGGGAAGGCAAATGGTTGCCGCAGAGTTCACAATGGAGATGGAAACCCCAATATTCTATTGTTAAGAAGACGAAAATATTCTTTTCCTGGTTTGATGTGTCTGGCACAATGCTTGATACTTTGCTTCCACGGATGAAAGGTTGGAAAGAACATATACCAGCTCCTCCTTTTTCTCTTTTCATTTTCCATTCGATCTTCTTCTTTTTTTTCTTGAGAAAAAGGTTATACACAGGCTTGACTCACTGAAATACATGCATAAATTATGATGATGATGATGATGACGACGACGACAACAGATATAATGATAAGAACTTAGAAGACAAGTGGGCTATCCATTAAAGAACCTTACTTACAACAGTTTAATAGCACAGTCAGCAGTTTTTTAGAGTTGTTGGTAAATGGAGTTGGCCTGCAAATTTACTGGTCTGTTTCAGTGAAATTGTGTATTCCTGCTAAATTTGCTCCCAAATCCCAATTGTTTTGTTAAGGTTTTTGTTAGATGGACACTTACTGCTAATGTGTGTGCTCACACGCATGTAGATGGTCTTCCTTGCATTAGACGAGAACACAAAAATATAATTATTAAAACCCCAATTCTCAATCAATTACTCTGTCCAATAACTAAAAGATTACCTTTTCCGATTTTTTCTTTTTGGTGTTGGTCATGCAAAATAGTATTTGGTATAGTTGACAAACAGTCATGACATGAAGAATATATGCAGGTGGGAGTGAATAAAGTAGTTTTTGCTAGCTCTGTCAATCTAAGTAATTTGATCGATTGGAATAGGAGTGTTGGAGTTGAAAAGACTTTCTTCTATCGATCACGAGGTATTATAAAAATGTACAATACATTCAAGTAGATCACAATGTAAACATGGCCTTTATTTAAACTAGTATCCAAATAGTGCAAAGTGAGGCTCTTGCTCAGAAACATTAATGACAACAAGCACACCCTTGCACAAGCTAAAAGGTGAGCATTAACAGAGCTTCCATTGAGACAAAGTTAATTGTTTCTTAGATTGCTCTTCGAAAGTAGTCTGTGCCTCCTGAATATAAGAGAAATATGTGAAATCATTTTTAAGTAAACTATAAACTGTGAATTCATTGTTCACCAGTACTGAAATGGTCCAAAATGTTTGTTTGATGGTTCTCAAAAGTCAACTCAACAAGCCTTTATATTTCACTTCTATGTCCAAACAGGGTCCATGTATTTGGGCAAAATATTTTATGTTCTTCAGCATTTCTTTTATTTTTTATTTTTTATTTTTTTGATCAGGAGAAGGGAAATTTATTGATGAAATTGAAATGGTTGCAAAGTAAACACAACAATGTACATCAATAAAAAGAGTTGGCAAGACACCAACGAACAGGAACCAGAAAATCAGAGCGAGAGAAAGAGAGAAAAGGACCCAACAAAGCTTAACACCACCCAAAACAGCAAGAAAACATAGCTGTTAAAAGACAAAAGCAAGGCAAGCATTCACAATCTTTTATGAGAATCCTAAGCCAACTACGAAACTGCATTTTGAAGCTAGAATTTCAGCATATTTAATGAGGCAACACCAGAGAGAGAGAGAGAGAGAGATTACCTTGACATTGAAATGCTTTTGCATAATCAGAACATTATCCCAACATCATCCACTTTGATTGTCTTCAGTTATGGTTTGCTTTGGACCCTGGAGGGAGTGGTAGAAGTAAAGTCTTCATTTTAGAGCAATCTTTCTCAATTACTCATTCGAGGATGACCATTCAAAGTAGATCTCCCAGTACAAAAACTATAGAGATATGAACAATGTTCCGTTTTTTTTTTTTTTAAGACTTTTGAACACCATCTTATCAACTATAGCTTCTTTTTCCTCTTTCTCTTTCCCTAGGTTTTTCTTTACAACATCGTCCTCCAACTTCTCACAGTCGTATCAAACTAAAATTTCTATTGAGATGTCAGCTTCCTCAGGAAACAAATTTGTAACAACCCCGTCCCACATCAGAAGTTTGCATGGGTGATCTTGGGCATATAAAAGCACCACTAACTTGCTACTAAGTAACTTGGACTTAAGCTTTGGGTCAAGTTGGTCGACCCACAGGTTACTTGGGCCAAAAGGTAGCGAGGCGTTTTACAAAACACAAAGCAATAAAGCAGGACTTGGATTCCTCATCCTGCAGCTAATCATAGCTCAACTTAAGACTTCCATACACTAATTGATCGACACCTTCAATGGTTTTTTGAAATGATTTATTTAAGTTTATAAGTTGCCTCTTTCCATTGTCCAAACTTGGCATTCAATGTGGGGGAGTCAAGAACATCGCCAGCATCTAAAGCATCACATCCAGCAAACCTTACTTGGGAAGGAACGACTACTAAGAATTTCAAAACTTTAATTGACTAAATGAGCCAGCATTCCTTCTAAAGCATCACATCAAGCAACCCTTACTTGGGAAGGAACAACTGCTAAGAATTTCAAAACTTTAATTGACTAAATGAGCCAGCATTCCGTCTGAAGCATCACATCAAGAAACCCTTACTTGGGAAAGAATGGCTACAAAGAATTTCAAACTTAACAGTAAAAAATAATTGACTAAATGAACAACCATCTGTTGAAGATATAACTTTTGTTCCCACAAACTGAATTTCTACAGAATTCTTGAAAATTTTATACATTTAGTCCACTTCAAATGAAATGTGGCACCATCATACAAATAAAATTAGTGGCATATCTAAAGTGTAGAATTTTCTAATTACATGATAATTTATAAAATAGAATTACCTCTACTTTGAAATAGATTTGCACAAACTGATTCAAGTCCATCCCCTATAGCAGTATTTTCTTGAAGTTATCAGATACAACTTCCTTCAGTTTTGGTGTGCTTTGGATCGCGCTGGAAGTAGCGACAGCGGCAGCGGCAGTGGTAGCGGCAGTGGCAGCAAGTCTTCATTTTGGGGCACTCTCTCACTCTAAGTTGTTCCAAGGATGACCATTCAAAAGGAAAGTCGTCTCTTGTGCAGAAACCACTTAGGTTTGGAAGGCATTCAAGCATGATTACTTGGAAACTTTTGAACACCATTTTTACACTTGAATGCTTAAGAAATATGAGAAGTAAAAAGGTCCCATATCTACTGTTCAAAAAAAAAAGGTCCCATATCTGAAGAAAAGCAAAGGAAAAGTCTTAATATATGTTAGATGGATTCACCCCCTATATGTTTAAGCCTTTAAGCGGATGCATGTTTGAAATAACGTGTATTGATTCTATTTATGGACACTTTGAATTCCCTAACATAAATCAAGGTATCGACTCTTTGGATTCCATAACAAAAACTTGCTTCGAATGAATTACAATCTCCTCTTAACAAATTCAAGCAACAACTCAATGTCGTACTTTGAATTATTATTAGTCAATAACATTTCAATAAAGAGCAAATTGCAATATATTTTTTACCACAGATACAAATAAGCATGAAAACAAACGTTCAATATTGTTAATTGCGAGAAATAATTTTGGATACAAGCTCCATTACAATGTAGAGAAAGTGAAATTACACACACACACTGGGTACTTTTTTTCCCCCTTTATTCACTCTTCAAATCTTTAGCACACATTAGGTAAACATACCTTTATTTAGAGTAGTAGTTTTGATATTGCAAAGCAAGACAATTATTTAGAAACACAAATCATAGGAAGCATGTGCCCTTAACAAAATAAAATCCTAAGTAAGGTAGACATCACGTAACCATAGGAAGCAGTTCAACATTCTTTATGGTTGACAACTGCAAAAAGAAAATGAAAACTCAATAATAATCTGACAGTATATTTCTATAAAGGATAGAGATATCTATATTTTGCTACATATAATGTTTGCCTTTTTGTTTTTATTTTCAGAAACAAAAAAATGAAAATAGCAAAAACACCATTGTCTTCATATTGTTTTCATTTTTGCACAAAAAATAGCTTTTCAAATTTTGGAAATAATTTTTTATTGTTTCCTAAAAAATCAAAAGTATTCAAAAAAAAAAAAATTCCACAGAACATATCTATTTTTCTGTAATAGAAAATTCCTTTCCAATAAGAATTGTATTGTTTTTGGGTATAGCTTGAGGTAAATCATGAATTGTCCACTTACACATGAGAGTTAAACAACCTATGCATGATTTCATCGGCTGACAAATCTATCAAGTGTATGTTGAATGGGCCTCAAAGAAAATATTTAGATTGGAAGGCCAATTAATTTTATTTATTCCTTATGTAGTAAAATTTATATTGAAAACTCACAACATTTTCAGATTACCTATTAATTGAATAAAGATCTTACGCAATGCACAAGGACCACAAATTGCGCTGAGAGAGATAGCAAGTAGGCATTCTTCCCCTCTTCCACTTTTTGGCGAATAACACTTTCTATCATCACTCCAAATCATGACCTCTATCACTTTTTGATTGATTGTATATAAATTTTTTTCTTTTTAGTCTTAAGAAAAATAAAATATTTAATATAAATACACATGTAGTGTAGCATAGTTGACTTAATGACAACTCAATCGTTATTAGGCCATTAAGGCGATCACATTAAAATTGGTAAATCACTTCGAAAATACTTTTCAAAGCCATGGTAGATTTTCAACCAACTGAATCGATTTTAGAGTGAATTATATAAAATTGGTGAATCACTTAGAAAATATTTTTAAAAGCAATGGTAGATTTTCAACCCAAAATTATTCAGTTTGACATGTAATTGCACAAAAAACAAAGTAGATAGGGTGTGCCATGTCTCTCCCCTTTTTTTCAAAAATAAAAATTTAAGAATTATTCAAACATGAAGGTAGCCACTAGAATCTATGAATTTATTGAAACAAAAAACTAAACTTGATCAAGGACCCTATACTCATCCACAGTTTTTCATCCTAAAACATCCTCAGTCATAAAGATTTACTAAACTCAAATGTTACAACTACTAAACTTTTTTTTTTTTTTTTTATCGGCAAAAAGAAGACTTTATTGATGGAATATATGAAAAATTACATCAATAAAGAGGAACTTGGAGCTAAAACAAGCTCCAACCTCCTAGTTGGTGAGAGACTAACAAACAAAGCAAACAGATAAAAAAAAAATCAGAAAAACCAGACAAATTAAAAACTACAGCAGCCCTTCCAAGCACCAAAACAGAACAGGCCCTGCAACAGCCCTTCCAAGCACCAAAACAGAACAGGCAGAGAAGACATACTGCCATGAAATACTACAGCCCAACAATCATACCAAACACACTGCCTTGAACTACAGCAGCCCTTCATCCAATCCAAGCACCAAGATTGTTTAAGCCAACACAGCAGCAAAACAGATACACAGCAAAGCAGATCAGGCACTTGGAGCTTGGAACACATCAGCAAAACAGATCAGGCACTACAGAACAACACAACAGCAAAGCAGAACAGGCACTACAGCAGACAGCCAGCCCTTCAGGTAATCTACAACTACTAAACTTAATAGTAAAAAAGAAACATATGCTAATATATGGTATGAACATCGAGTATTTTTCTCGATCTTTTATTCCCCATCTTCTCCACCTACTTTTCCATTCCGTTCAATTCCATTCGCTTGTCTCTAGCTCTGCCTAAAATCGAGTTCTAATCCGTACTTAACATATTCACAACCTCCACTATTAGGTCATCCATCAACAATTTCTCAATTTCCATACCTATCGCGTCCACGCCATCCCCAGAATCGAGCCACTGCATCTTCCTATCCAACACCCTCCCTGTCATGTCCTCATGCATGCTCTTCTCTTCACTTGCCAACAACTTATGCAGCTCGTAACCGATCCCATGTTTCTGCCTTGTAAGGCCCACCTTCCCTGTTGGCTGCTTCACCCACGGGAGTGGGTCCACGAACTGATGGAACATTTCAAAGAGCCCAGAATTTATGCGGTCAAACAGGAGCTTCCTTTCAGACCTCAATGACGTTGTCTCATTGGAATACTTCTCCTCGACGTTGTCAAATAAACAAGGGTCCAGAGGGCAATCGAGAGAGTACCATGTTGACACAAAAGTGTCGGGGTCAGCATCATCATATCCAGAGTCGATTAGCACATCAGCTAGATAGACAGATTCCCAACTCTCATCATTAAATACTTCATTGTCCTCGGAGACCGAGACAAATCCTTGGCCAACATCTTTGTCACTTGGTGTAAGCATTAGTCCATCTGCATTTGCTCCAGACTCCATCTTGAGTAGCTTAAGCTGCATTGGAAGCCCTACCAGTAACAAAGAACATAAAGAAAAATTAAAGCATAGTAGTTAAACTGTAGTTTATCATACAATGACTGATGTAGTATATGGAATTTATCGTACAATGACCGATTTAGTATATGGAATGGACTTGATCTATGCTTATTAAAGGCCAAAAAACGGTGAGATCAAAAATTGACTTAGCTTACAAAGATTCATGTACCCTAATCCAAGATAAATGGCATAAAGCTGGTGAATCATACCATTCTGGGCTAGATTCTAAGTTGCTCACACTATACTACTCATTAAAAGTTAGAAGGGTATCAATTCATTAACTGTATAAGATAAATGCTAACCCATTGCACCCATGGCATGTGTAAAACTGTATAATGTCCCAATATTGCAATGAATTTTTTGTTATCATTTGTTAACATCATGGCTTTTGTATATGGGCCTAGCCAACACAACCTACAGAACAAATTAGATGCAATAACCACAATTCCAACAGTTCCGACACACTAGTAAATGAATAAAAAGTTTTTGTTTGGTTTACCGTGAAGATCGGCATTGACTCTCTCAAAGCATTCTGAACCAGGTGATATTATGTTTACATCTTCCACAAATGGGGCTTCCAAAACTGAAACCAGACTCGGATGATCAGCCTCCTTTGCGCTTGCTGGAGATTGTGGTTCAACTACTGGACACTGTAGCTGAACTGTCTCATCTTCAGATGGCCCAATTTGAGGTACCTAGGACATCATAAATGAATAAGAAGAATATCTTCAAATGAAAAAAGAAACATCGTTAATTTTATTATGTTCACAGGAAGTATTTTGCAAGCATTTAATGTATGTATAATGCATTTATCGATGATAATGTAAAATAGAAAGAACTATCGAACAATTAAGAATCTCCAAATAAATATTTATATCATGCACCATCAATTGTCTACAAGTTTCCAGAAAATCAATCCATTTCTAGCAAAATCAAGCCTCCCAAAAAGAAGCAAATGATGAATAGATGAAGATATAGAGCAAACTGATTCTGGTGTGTTGTGGTTGTGGGTCATATGTTGCATCTCATTCACATATTTTAAATTATGGAAACTTCTTTTTGCATTGATCTTGTAAAATTTGATTCATTTTCTCATTGAGCAATATCAGATTGATTTTATTTGTATTTTTTATTTTTTTTAATCAAAGGCAGCTAGCTAGTGATGGGTTATGTGAGATCCTATAGTCTCACTCACGTTTTTATTAAATTCAATACTTGTTTTTGAGGTCTTACTTGTGAAAAGTTTTGGGAAGTGATGTATTCATAATAAGGTGAAGCTTTGCTGTGAATTTTGGGAAGTGGTGTATCTTATTTATGTTAAAAAAAAGTAGTTGCTTATGTTCTACTAGTTGTTGCTTGTATGTAAAATGACTCTCCCTGCAATATGCTTCATAGCATACAACAGACCAGAAATTGATGATATGGTGAGAAATTAACTATTTATGCGAATACAGACATTTAATTTCTCTTATTTTTTCTAGGTATTTGCTAAGCTTCTAATTTTAATAAAATTTGTTTCATTTACAGATCCATTCCTACATCCTGATAAAGTATGTTGTTCAAAGAAGTTGCCTTCATTCCAAGAGGTAATAGTCTTTTATTTCCCCTCGATTGAGATTTGTTATTATTTTTTATTTAAATTTTAATATTTTTTCGGGTGTCATACATGATAGATGGGTTATTTGTGTGAAGGAACTCATGTTGATTTCTTTACTAGTGACAATAAATTTTTATAGAGTATATTAGTGGCAATAGTTTTTTTAATGCATCATGTAAGCCTTTTTATTGTTATTGTACTTTCCTTCGAAGTACTACCTTTTCTGTTTTGGGTTTTGTTCACCACACCTTCATTTTTCCACAATATCAGTCTTCTTTCTCATAAATCATAAGTATTGAGATACAGTCAAATTATAACTATAATTTCAGCTTGTTATTTTTCTCATCTTATTACATAACATCAAAATGAAACCAAATTTGGGAAAGACTCCAACCTTGGATAATTACTCAGTGGTATATTTCTTGTACATTTTCTAAAGCTCTTGATATTTCGTTTATTCTTTTTTCTAATGCTCATCTTATTACATAACATCAACATAGTGCATAAATTATACATGTCATGTATCTAAACATAGAGCAAGATACAATAAAATGCACCTATAACAAAATGTAATTATTTATCATGAGATATTGATGCTCTATACACAATAAAAAAATCCAACAAACATTAAGGACAACAAGCAAGCAATGCACAAGTTCATCAAATACAACCATATTACAAATGATAATAAAATAAATGTTAAGCAAATTGAACTATTTTGCCTCACAAGGTATGGGTATAGAAAGGGGAAAAGACCACCACAGATATTAATATTGCATCTATGTTGTGTCAACAAGTATTGAAAGATTATTAGTCAAGTAAATCAAACCTGTGCTTTTGAATCCTCTGGACCAGGGGTAGAAGAAGTAGGATTTCCTAACAAACAAGATGATGATTTTGAGGGCAACTCCTCATCAAGAGATTCAGAATACATATCCGCATGTCCACCATCCACCTCAGCATCATTAATTGAACTTTTACCGTTGATGTTATGAGTCCGCATATGAGAAACTAAAGACATCTGTTCTGCAGGATCTTTCTTTCCAAGGTTGATCTCCACCTGAGATAGGTTAAATTGCTCTTCCCCGAAGGAATCAGTACTATCACGATAAGTGCGGCAAGAGGGTTGAGATTTCTTATTATTGGATCTTATTTTTCTAGATGAACAATCTTCTTTCTTATTGGAATTTCTCCTGATTGCCTTATTTTTACCCCGATTCGTGGCTTCTCCAGCCATCAAATAACTGTCCTGGCCAAGAGTTTCACATTGCATGTTTGTTTTAGGGCCACCAAAGCTAATACATGAAGCAGCAAAAGATCTCGATCTGGATGAAATTTCGATACTATCCTTCCAACCATCCCTACGACTAATACCCAAAGGAAATTCTGATTCACTTCCAGAATCGCTTCCAGACACATTATTTGAGCTCTCATCCCCAGCATATCCCTCAAGTATAGAGGGCAAATCCATCGGCTCAGCGCGTAAACTTCCTCTCATTTTCCTAGTAATCTCCTTAGCTTTTTCTTTGGGCTCTCTAGACTTGGGCCTCAAAAAACCTGCATCATCATTAGACGAGTTTTCCTTAACCCAATGTCCTCCCTCTATCAATGGTTAAAATTACAGGAGACAATATGTATTTTAACTAAATTTCAGGGAATGTATTCATAATTTATCTGTCAATTTTTAAGTAGATGTGAATTACTTTATTTATTTATTTAACTTTTGCGGAGAGGCTCACATCTTTGTTTGAAAATGAATTAAAAAGAAAGTGAAATTGAAATCACATTGCACAAAGTGGAGAAAAAAAAGTAATCAAGCAAACAGTGTTGTTTGTTGTCACAGCATGATGCTATGACAGCACCATCCCCGAATTCCGTAGACTCAAACAGAAACTACCAAACTAAAAACAAATTAAAACACAAGAACTACACGTAGCTATGTAAACATAGAAAACAAATTAAAACACAGTGAAACTCCACCTTTTTCCTTCTGGCCTTCGTTCCTCCTAAAAACCTTCTTGGACTCTGGGAGTGAGTCTAGACCCATGAGTCTTGCGACTACTCCCGGGGTCTTGACTTGGGGGGTGGTGGTGGTGGTTGGGATATCGGTGGTGGTGGTGGTGGTGGTGGTGGTGCTGGTGCTGGTGGTTGGGATATCGGTGGTGGTGGTGGTGGTTGGGATGTCAGTGGTGGAGTCGGATGGGAGGGTGCCGATGCAGAGTAGGCAGCGGAAAATGCCGGAGAAAAGCTTGAACTTGGAATTCTGTGCGGCCATGTTTGACACAGAGAGAGAGAGAGAGAGAGAGAGAGAGTGGAAAGGCAAAAGCTGTGTGTTTTGAAAGAGAATTAATTGTTATTTTAAGAATTCTTAGGTAAAATATGAATCAGCTTGTTTAGGTAAAATATGATTTCCATATTGATTTCCATAATTTCAATATGGAGGGAGAAGTGAGCCGCGCCTAATCACAGCAGGGTGTGCTGTGCTGTGCTGTGCTTGCCAAACGACAGTGTTTCTTCTTCTTCCATATTTTTTTTTTGGTTTAAAACAAAACAAAATAAAATTTTACAAATCTTTATAGACATTTATTGTAATAAGGAGAAATATCTACTTGCATATTTTTTATTTTATTTTTGAAAATTCACATGAATTGAAATTTATTATTTATTGAGTATTACATTTTTAATGTTTTTAAAAATTAAATGAGACTAGTTATATTTTATTTGACATTGAAATTTATCAGAGTATATTGGTTGATTTTTCAACAAATCAATAAATAAAATGTAATAATACACATCGTTGGAAGTAAATTTAACAGTAATTTTTTAAGGATTTTATGATTTTTTTTTTTTATTGATTTGTCTGAATGAGTACAATATTATTATTATTATTGTTGTTGTTGTTATTATTATTATTTGAAGAAATTATAAAAAATAAAAATAAAATTCAGATAGTGATCCTTGTGATAAAATAAATTATGAATTTTTAATTTTATCAATTTAAACTTTAAAATTTTGATTTGTTTTTAATCTCAACAATTCATCTATTTTTGTTAGGTAAATCTCACAATTTTTTTTTAGTCATTAAACTCAATATAGATATATATAAAATGTTTAAAATATTATTTTCTATCAATTTACCTAACGAAAATAGGTCAATAGTTTAAATTAAAAACAAATAAAAAATTAAAGTTTAAATTAATAAAATTAAAAAATCATTATTTATTTTGTTACAAAACCAAATTTTGAGATTTTTTTTTTTTTTTAAAAAATTCCCTTATTATTTTTGTTATTTTTCTTAAAGTAATGTAATGTTGACAGGTGTACGCAAGCCAGAAAGTAACCAATAGCAGCACACACCAACAAAAAAACAAAACAAAAAAATATTATGTTGAAAAAAAAAAAACAAAACGCACAAAATTGTGTCGTTTTACCGCACAACAGTACCTGCCGTATAACAGGCACCCCTTTCCCATGCTTATAGGCAAGTAGACTTTTTTTAGTTTTTTTTATTAAATTAAAATAAAATAAACTAAAAAATTAATAAAATAAAATATCACATCTAAATTATAATTTTTCTTTTTTTACAAAAGTCGAAAAAATTATTAAAAAAATCAACCGAAACGAACTAAAATAATTAAAAAATTAAAATCTAACCCGCTTCTTAAACAAAACCTATGATATATAAAATAAATAAATAAAAATACAAACTTTTGTTACTCACAAATATGACTTGTAGTAATGAACTTTTAGATTGCGTTTAGACATAACATTTAGAAAGAATTTTGAAAACGGAAATAAAAAAAGACAAATGAATGAAATGTAAATAAAATATAATTACATGTCACACATTTTATTTTTTATTTTCAATCTTCAAATTATAATTAAAATAATGTTATAACTAATATCACAATAAATCATAACTAATAACATAATATATCATAACTAAATATCACAAAGATGGTGATAGTTACTTTTATAATTCACGTCATAAAAGTACAAATATTACGGCCATATCTACTTGGAACATTGCAACTACTTGCAATAAAAGTACAAATATTACCACCACATCCATTGTAACTACTTGCAGAAGAACTCACCCATCTCAAAATATAAAAATATAAAAACTATAAAGTATCCCAAATAAGAAAATATTTTTTGCAGAATAGTATTAATACAAAAACAAAAACACCACAGAAGAGGATGAAAGTAATACTCTCCAGGTTTACAGGCTTTTTTGTTCCTTGATCTGCATACCACTCTCATCCATAAGATGCTCTGTTTACTCAATTCAAACAATTATACACTCATAATATAATCACCAAAATTTATTACAATGACAATCAGCTACATTGCCAAATTAATATATATATATATATATTAGCTGTTCAGCCACACAAGAAGGAGCACCACAAACCTCCAGCTAGGAGCACCCAAGGCGGGCATGGTAAATTATAAGCAACGGAATATACACAAGCACAGAGTATACAATTCCAAGGTTTAAATGATTGTATTAATTGAATGATCAAGTTTCTACATATTCTGCACAAAAAACAAAAAAACAAAAAAAATTTGTCACATGGTCAACATGGTTATATACTGAACCAAGACGCCCGGGGGGGGGGGGGGGGGGGGGGGGGGGGGGTTGTGTGTGTTAAGTATAATACAACAAAAAATACAAACAAAAGAGGGCAATTAGCAACATCCTTTGTGTCAAATCCTATTACATCATAATATCACATCCAAACAGTAATTTCTAAAACAATCCACCACTTCTCAGACTTCAGTGTTTTCAAGCCATAATTCATCATCATCCATAACATTGGTTTGTTTTGAGTGATATTTAACTAAAACATAAAATGCAAAGAACAGCTAACAACTTAGATAAGAAGTTCTACTCCTACATCAATGTCTGCAAAAGAGGAAATGCCATCCAGTTTATCTGTATCTCTCTCTTGCATAGACGGTTTGTGTGCTCCTCATCAAGAAAGCAAAGGATCTCTGAACAGCTTCAATTCCCAAATTAGATATCCTTCAAGCTATGAATAAAAGAAACAAGTGTCAATCCACAAGCAGTAGTAAACCAGTTTTAAGCACTATCAGCAAAAGCAGTCACAGATTTCTGCCTATCATACAGCCCAAGGTAAATAAGGTGCTCTGTTTTGATCTTGAGGTGAGAAAAAAAAAAAAAAAAAAAGAAATGATTGTGGTCCCTCATCTAGGAGAGAAAAGACTGATAAAAAAGTAGAACTCATGAATTGCATTGACATCATCTAGTATCTCGATTGGTCTATTGGGTTATGGACCATAGATAATTTAGTTTTGGACTGTTGGCTAAATTAACTAATGGATTTAACTTTAATACCCTTAGACATGGTTTTATATACCTATGTGTCAGTTGAAACGAACTATGCAAACATTGTATTGCCCTGTTCGAATGTGGATTCCTTAATTGTTTAACCGTTGGGCCAGTTTGTTCAAATGCACATGGTTCTACCCTGAACAATGCTTTGTCCTAGTTTGTATGTTCAAACGCAGACATTGCTCATCAAATGCATAATGATGTTACAGGATTTGTATTGACAGTGCAGAATTTAGTGCTTGTTTGGGATCCCCTAAAAAAGCCAAAATGTCAAAAAGTTACTAAAAGCAAAAAAGTTAACACTATTTACTAATCAATTGGGCGGAAAAAAGTCAGCATACACAGAGGGCAAAAAGACTAAAAAGCCCTTGCTAACATGCATGGAAATTTTTTTTAAAAAAAAAAAAAACTCTCAACTGTGCAACCGTACTGACAGTATTTTATACATGTCAGTACGCAAAGGGATAAGAAAGTAATTTTGGTATTTTATACAATATTTTACTACAAATTTTTTCGTAAAAAGTCAAAAAGTTATCCCAAACAATCATATTTTTTTCTTCTACTTTTTTAGACAAAAAGTCAAAAAGTACACTTAAATAGTTCATCCCAAACAACTTTTTAGTCTTTGTTTCCTCTTAGGTTTGTAATTAGTGGTTTCTATTGGAACGCACATACACATAGAGAGACATATACCGAAAAACTTATTGAGAGCTTCATATAGTCCAAATATATACCTTCTTGATTTGCGCGTGATTAAGTTTGCAAAAGTCTGGGTAATTGTGTGCGTGTGCATGTTAGGATTGGTTCATGGGTAAGCTAAGCATTCATATTGTTGACCGAGATGTGCAAATGTACCTCACCCTAAATGATATTTTACCCTAGTTCACTGAAATGAATACGAATAATATTGACAGCAATTTCCTCCAAATGACAAATTCAGGAGGTAAAACAGATGGCACTACTTCTCAAATCTCTACCACAGTCCATATAACCAATGCATATCAATTGAAAAATGGTTATATGTACATGTTTATATTAATTCAGTTGATAGGTAAACGATTAACTTTATTAACAGCCTTCAAGTTCCACAAGAATTATAGAGCCACAACGAAGGGCTAGTGCTCGCATTTACCTCCCACAGCCACCAACAAATACTGAAACCAAAAAAATGGGCCATAAAATTTTTTGTTTCCCTGGTGATATTGTCAATTCTGACTATTATACAATAATGAGGATAGTTAAGAAACACACCAATAGTTAAAAAACAAGCAAAAAATGTTGTGTCAAGTTACATTTGAAGAACCACATGCAACAATATCTCATTGCTTAAATTGACAAGTACTACGTGCTATGATAACATTTATTACCTCCCACAGCCACCAACAAATACTGAAACCTATGAAGCATGGTCACCTCTCTGAGGGCTACGTATTATGTCGAACACGTATCGGACACGGACATGGACACTGGGTGGACATGTGTCCGACACGTCGCAAAAGGTGCCCCCCCCTTTTTTTTTGATTTTTTTTTGCAGCCGGACACGTTTTGGACACGTTTCGAAATTAAAGCAATCAAACCAAGCCCTAACCTTGATTTCGAACAGAAAGAGAAGAGGTTCATTTGCTCTTGCGAAGGTATGTTCTTTTTCTTCTTCTGCTTTTCAATCTGTCTCTCAGTCGCTCTCTCTCTCTCGATCTGCTCTCTCTATTTCTACTTTCAATATTCTTCTTCATTCGACTTCTTTGAGTTGCGCTCTCTCTCTCTCTCTCTCTCTCTCTCTCTCTCTCTCTCTCTCTCGCTGTCCCTCTGTTTTGTTTTTTTCTTTTTCTTTTTTGTGCTGATTCACTCTCTTTCTCATTCACCCCAAAAAAAAACTCTTTGCTTTTTTTTTTTATATTGTTATTTTTTTCTCTTTTTTTTTGTGGCTTTTCTCAATCTCTAACTTTATCTCTGTTATTTATTTATTATTTATTCATATTTTTTTTTCCCGGCTAATTAGTTTATTTATTTATTTATTTTCATTGCTTTCAATATTTTTTTTTTTATAATTTATGACATATAATAAATAAATTTAATTATATATTCAACGTGTCCCAGCATGTCAAGTTCCCCATTTTTTAAAAATTTGCATGTCCGCGTGTCTGTGTCATGTCCGTGTTGTGTCAAGTGTCCGTGTCCGTGTCCGGTCCGTGTCCGTGCTTCATTGACTGAAACCAAAAGAATAGGCCTAACAATCATTGTTCCCCTAGTGATATTGTCACTTCCAATTCTATTGTACAAGTAATGAAAATAGCAAAGAAATACAAAAATGTTGTGTCAAGCTTCATTCTAAGCACCACATGCAGCAATATCTTGTTGCTTAACTTGACAAGTAGTAGTACTAAGTGCTATGGTAACATATTTCTTTCATTTCTTACACACCAAAATCTAATCATCACTTAAAACTTCTCTAATTGAATGGCACAAACACAACCCTTATTCTCAGTTGGCCATTAACCCTTGGTCTCTCTCTTTTAGTGGACAAGCGAAGCTTAAAACTAATATGCATTTAAACCAAAACCTCAATTACACAATAGAAACTATAGACAAAATAATAAAAAAATTCCCAAGTGCAACATACACCAGCAGGCAGTAAAAAAATTTCTTTTATTTTGGGGAGTGGGGAGGGACAGCAACTTCTTCTTTGGTTTTGGATAAATGGGGTAAGAATCAACTGCTAGAAGATGAGAAGAGTTAAATAGTTGTCATGACCACAACAATAATACATTAGAAGAATAGAGCATCAGTATTTCACAGAATCTAGAGCAACAAAGCATGAATAACTCAATCCATCATATGCACAAAAATGACACTTCAGACAGACCACTAGAACTTTTTTCTACAACTAAAAAACAATGGTTAAGACAAAAATTCAACGGTGCAATAACTTACAGTTTTTCATGCGCCAAGGAAACTGTCTCCCAAGGAAGAAACGAATTGATTCCACGCATTAGAGCCGTGAAAGGTACCATAGAGAATAGCTGTTCAATAAATCCACATGCCTAAGAACACAAACTTCAAGAAGAGTCCATATGAAGATGACAAACCCACAGGTGGACAGAATCCTCAAATAGAAGCAACGTCACATTCAGTTATTCTGAGGTTAGATGCTGCCTCTTTCCATATTCAGCATCCCTTGATCTTGAGCGCGGTGGCTCTTCCTCTTGAGACAATCGTGACTTGCTGTGCATCCTCGACGACCGTGCCCTTTCCCATTCCTCTTCATATTCTGGTTCCCGGTCCCTATACCTATGATGATCCGCATATCTGTCTGTCATCCTTATGTCGATCCCGTTCCCGATCGCGATCCCTATCATGATCACGATCTCGAGAACGTTCACGGTCACGGTCACGGTCACGATCACACTCCCGCTCTCTATCTTGACCAACATCTCTATCATCACGATGCCTCCTTTCAGGATCATGACCAATATCCTTTTCCCTAGGCATGTCCCTATCATAACCAGGATCTCTATCATCTCGATACCTCCTATCAGATGACCCAGACCAGTCCCTTTCCGATCCTCTATCTTTTTCTTTCATGGAATTTTGCCAACCCCCTCTACCATGGGTTACTTCTCCATACTGATGGTCAGACATAGCTTCTTCGCCATAACTAGACTCCCCTGCCCTGCCAGCATGCTCCTCACCAGCCCATCCAGCCATATTAGGATCAGACCACATTCCCATATTATGTCCCTCAACACCAGTAGTGGGCATCATGCCCATTCCATTCATGGGCAAGCCTCTTCCAAAGAACGCTGGATTCACATGAGGAGCTACACCAGGCAAACCAACACTTCCCACTGGTGGGAATGAAGACAAAATCCCCGAAAATGGGGGAGTTGGAGCACCAGGAAACCCTCCATAACTTCCCATCCTCCCCATAGGTGCTCCAAAAGCTGGATCAAAACCCCGACCCATCATAGTTTGAGGGTGCAACAAAGGAGGTGTCACACCGATACCCTTCCCAAAACCATTTCCACCATTCCCCATGATACCACGTCCCCCCATCCCACCAGGTCTATTTCTCATTGGACCAGTAGGCCCCCGATTTCCCATCCCTTGACCATTGCCTCTCCCCCAATTTCCTCTCCCATAACCTCTATTATTATCACCGCCGCCTTGGTAATTCCCGTATCCTCTATTGTTATCACCACCACCTTGATAATTCCCAAAACCTCTATTGTTATCATTGCCACCTTGATAATTCCCAAAGCCTCTGTTGTTATCACCACCAACTTGATTATTCCCACCTGTTGCATTGTTGTTGCCCCCAATTTTACCTGCAGCATCACTACTACCCCTCCTTGCTTGAGCAAGAGCAGCCTGAGCCATCTGTTGGTTCCTATTAAACTGAGTCTCTCCCATTCGTTTGATACTATATGGTGAAGCAGATGCCACAACACATGGCCGCCCATTAAACATTTGCCCATCCATTCCCTCCTTGCAAGCTGTCGCTGCAGCAGGATCATAAAACTCAACCTGACAATACCCTTTCGATTTCCCACTCGCCTTCTCATCAAAAAATTTCACCTCCTTCACAGGCCCATACTTACAAAGCTCAGCCTCAAGCTCAGCATCTGTAGTCCACCAATGCAAATCACCAACAAATAGAATTGTCCCTCCACCCCCAGACCCAGTACCTCCACTCCTCGTCCCCGCCACAACCCCAGTAGCAGTACCACCAGAACCATTTACATGGCCTCCACCTTGCCTAGCAAACCCTTCATTCCCTGCATTTCCTACAATCCCAACACCAGCTGCCCGAGGTTGCTGACCAATCACTCGATTCGGCACGCTATTATTATTATTATTCACAGTCTGATCTTCTAAATCACCTACTTTACCTGACGACTGCCTAATTCAACCCTAGGTAATGGTGCTCCGACCGATTCCCTCACACCCATCTCATTATCTCTAAAACCTACATCCTGAAACCCCACAATTCTACCAGAAAACCTAGAACCACCATCACCATCCTTCTCAAATTTCCTCTCCACAACACCAGGTATCGATGCACTCGGCTCCGCCACCGTCTGCGGAGGCAGAATCGGCTCCACCTTCTTCTCCACCTCCTCATTTCTAGACTCTAAATCCTCATTCTTACGAAACGATTGAAGAAAACCCTCACCAACATTGACATCGTTGTAAAGATCTTCGTAGTCATCGTCTTCTTCGCCTAGAAAACCCTCGTCGGCAACGGCGGAGATCGCTTCGTTCCGATGATCTCCTACGTCGCCGAACGCACCACCACCTTCATTTTCATCCACAGTTATTGATGATTCCTAGAACTAGGGTTTCGATTTCGAACTGGTTTCAGAAAACAATCAAAAACACTTTCATGATCAGAGTGAGAGATCTTACTGGGAGCTTCGGACTCAGAGAGAGAGAGAGAGCAAACCCTAATCTGGAAAATTTGTGAGCTTTGGAGAAAGGGCTTTTTTGGTTCCCTCTCGCTCTTTCTTCTCTGATAACATAACATGTTACGCACCTCTTTTGATTACACGTGGCACTCATAAAATCAAATTAGTCAAGTGTATTTTTTGGTTATTAAATTATATAAAACATTAAATACAGTGGGTGTTTGGAAATATAGTTAGATTTTTTGTAATTAGATATGACATTTGTGAGAGAAAATGTAAAATAATTATAGGTTTAATATGATATTTTGTCATATTAACTATTTCAGTATATTTTGTCTTTTTTGTAGATTTTATTCCAAAAAGCCAAAAAAAGCTCTTACCAAACACCACCATGCAGTGTGTTTGGTTTGAGTTTTTTTAATTAAAGCCTTATTTGTCATAATCTAAAAAAATCAAAAAGTCACTATCCTATTTAAGTTACATCATCTTATTTAAGTCATATCACCTCTCTACCGCATCATTTCAAACTCAACTCATATTTCATAAAAATTCAAAAAGTGTACTTACTTAGATTATCCCAAACCACCCCTAAGTTTCTTGAAAATTGAATTTTTTATTTTTCATGTTTTTTTATTTTTCATGAATATTTTTAAAATTTTAAGTATTTTTTTTACTTTTTTAGATCCATCTTACTTAGATGTGTGTCTAAAAAGTAAAATATTTATGAAAATTATTTTTAAAAAATTAATAAATACACAAAAATATTAAAAAAAATATATTGAATTTTCGTATTTTTGATATTTAGTGAATTTTTTAAAGTTTTTTTACAAAAATTATATTTTTTAAGTGTATTTATGTTAGGTGTGTCCAAAAATTTAAAAAAAAAAATTGCTTAAAATATTAAAACAATTCAGCAGAAATAAAAAAAATACGAAAAATATGAAAATAGAATTTTCTAAAAAGTATTTTTAGAAAATTCAAACTAAGCAAAGTGATTAAATTTCAAAAAATAAAAAAGTAAATTACACTTCTTTTATTTTTTTTTATTTTTTTTGTGTATTTGATCATTTTTCTACTTTCATATTTTAAATTTATTTTTTTCTACTTTAACCATTTATGTTCAAGTTTTTTTTAAGGTAAATTACTCTTACACCCCCTGAGATTTAGGTTTAATACATATCACTCCCTAACATTTAGGAAATTACACTAACCCCTTTGTCATTGTAATTATTTAGACAGAATAAAGACATTAAACTCGTGCACTCTCTCTTTTTTTCTTTGCTTTACTTTCTCTTTTTTTTTTCCCTTTCCTTTACTTTTTTTTTAATGTAATTTCTTCTATTTTTCTACTAGAAGTTGTTACCTTTTATATAAGCAGGGGGATTTGTGAAATGAAACTATTAACCACAGGGGTGGAAATATAATTTCCAAAACGTCAGGGGGTGGGTAGTAATTGGACCAAATCTCAAGGGGTGGGTAGTAATTTACCCTTTTTTTAATTTACTTTAAAAGTTAAATTGTGTTTAAAATTAAATAGAAAATGACATATTAACAATCATGTTGCATAAAAATATTTTATTATGTCACACATCTTATACAAATCTAAATTTTAATATAATAATATATTTTTATGTTAGGTGACAGTTAACGTGTTATTTTTTGTTTAATTTTGTACAAAAATTAACTTTATAAGTAAATCGAGAAAATTTTAGGGTAAATTACACTAACACATCTTGAGATTTTTGTTTAATACAGATTCCCCCTCACATTTGAAAAATTACATTTTCCTTTCTGAGATTTGTAATCTCATTATAAATTGTCTCCTAGATTACTAATATCATGCCTTCAAAATTTCAAAATAACCATCTTGTCCTTTTTTTGACTATTTTTCTTCCTATCATCATGATTACATTTTACAACTTTCTATCATTAAATTCTATTTAAACATATTCTTATCTAGTGATGATATACAAACATAAATTTTATATAGAATTTTCAAACATAATGATATAACTTAATAGTTATTTTTCACTTTAAAATAAAACACATATAAACATTATTTATATTAAACAACAATATCACTATCACAATATTTTTATGATATTTTTTCTATAAATTTTTATATATGAATATATATATTTTAAAAACATAAAATTTGTACAAAAAAAACTTTTTAAAAATCATTGAATACAACAAAATAAGATAATGTATTGGATTTTTATATTTTTGCATTTTTTTAAAATCTGGTGAATTAAAAAAAATACAAAATATTAAACTTCTTCAGTATATTTAGATTAGGTGTATATAAAAAACAAATAAAAAATTCAATAAAAAAAAACACGAAAATTTTTTAAAAAAAACTCAATTTTTTGTATGAATTAAACTAAAGAAGATGGTTGTTATTTTTTTTAAAATGACATGAATAAAATATCTATATTATTTTATTATTTTATATGCATAAAAGCTAAAAGAGAAATATGTCATTTTAATCTAACAGGGGCTAAGTGTAATTTTTTAAATATGAGGTGGATCTGTGTTAAATAAAAATCTCAAGGTGTGTCAGTGTAATTTACCCAAAATTTTAAAACGTAAAAAGCTAAAGTAAAAATAAAAATAAATTTAAAAGATCAAAGTAAGAAAATGACTAGACCTCGCTTGAAAATAATGATGTAATAATATATAATGACTTTTATACTTTTTTTTAGTAAAATAAGTAGTTGCCAAATAAATATAAAAAGTCAAACTATAATTTACCCAAAAATAAAATGTTGGACACATAAAATAGGACAGAGGGGTTTGTTAATTCTTTAAACATGCATTTATTCATAATTTTTTTTTTTTTTGACATACTTATATTTTATTTAGTTCAAATTATTTTCTTAGATTCTAATAAGTTTTATAGGTGACATAGTTACCAAAACGTTCCTCATAATAATAGGGTGAAACACGCATTAATATTCATATTGACAATATAAATTTTCTATGATGTGAACAATCATATTGTCAAATTTATTTAATGTGAATGTTCGCATCACCAAGGTGTTAAAGGTAGGGGTGTTCATGGTTCAGTTATGACTGGTGAACCTCCAATCTGCCATCTGTCCGCCAATTGGCGGATTGGAAAAAATCAATCCGCATCCGTCTGCCGAATTGACGGATGCGGACGGATGCGGATAGACGGATGCGGATTGAGTGGATTAGCGGATGGATACAAATTGGTTTGGCGGTTTAAACTTTTACAAATTTTGAACATAATACAACAACTTGTCAACATTTTTTTTTTTGATGACAATCCAACTCAACATAACTAAAAAATAAAAGATTATCAAGTAAATTGTTAAAAACCAATAATAAATACATATAAGAAAATTATGCATTATCAAAACTATTTCATTACTTTTTTTATTCAAAAAAATTTAATTTGATTTTTTTTAAAACGACAAAATTAAGCCTTCTACTTTCACACAAAAATATCAAATATCAACATTTGCCATTTAATAAAAGGATTTTCAAATTGAAAATAAATTGAAAACACAACGGAATATCTAAACTCTTTTTCAATTGAAAATACAAACAGAATATCTAAACAAATTGAAAACACAAAATCTTACAAATTATTAGGGGTGCTCGTGGTTTAGCGGTTCAGTTGCGGCCAAATGAACTTCAACTCTACCATCCATCCAAAACTAAGCGGATTTGATAAAATCAATCCACAACCATTCGCTCGTCATCATGCATCAGTCCAAAATGCAGCGGGTCGATTCGGTTCGGTCAATTTAAGTAGATCGGAATATCCGCTGCTCACCCTTAAGGGTTCAAAAAAATATTTGTAATGGTAAAATTATACATAAAATACTTTAAATATAATAATTAGGATTTAATGGATCAAATGTTTAAAATAATAGAACTTATTAAGATATAAGAATACCTTATGAATTAATTAAGATACAAATACTTAAAAGAAAATTTTATAATAAATTCTCCTTTCATTTTCATTCTCCTTTCATTTTCCATGTGGAGAAATTCTAAACTCATAGATTGACATTTAATTTATACAAACAACGTTTTTATATTTTGATGTTCCCTTGATAAGGAAAATTATTTATAAGTCTTATTTGGAAGACTTATTTTAATGTGAAATTTTATGAATATTCTTTTAGAGTTTAAAATCCTATTTAAATAAGAATGTGTTCCATAAGGTCCTATGAGTTGTAAATGAATGATACTAGTGTACTATTATACTCGTAATTTGTTTCCATATTGTACATTATTTTCTTATTCATCATATCACGTTTGGGAAAGCTTTTATGAAAGACAAGTTTACAAGTAATGACCGTGCGAGTTTTTTTATCCTTGAACACGAGATTCCAGTACATTTTCAAAATGTTACTTAAATGGATATGAATATGGTCGATGATATAATGAAGTTTGAGGGTTGTGTGTTGATTCCTTCGACAGATTTCGACTCTAATCGGTTAAGGGGAAGAGGTAATTTTTTTTTTATTTTTTTGGTTGAAGTGTGCTGCTGTTTGTTGAAGTGTGGATTGTTCATATTTAATAGGGTATTGACAATCTATTACACTCATTGATAAGCACACTTTGGCTAATGTGTATATTTGACATTGTGATAGCTGATAAGTTTTGTTATATTCGATGCATGGGGTGGTGTGTATGTTTTCAAGGATTAGGTTGGGGGTATTTGGTTTTGGTTATTAATTGGATGTCAAATGTGAACCACGTCATAGAATGACAATTGTACATTAGGACTTGGATGATCATGTTACGATGTATGCTACATTTAATATGTAACGTTAATCTACATACACTATATAGTAAATGACATTTTGTGTTTGTTCGGTTGTCTATGTGTTTGAATGTATATTGTGTCTTTGTTGTGATCAGTGTTTACATACATGTCATTGTACGTTGTGCAAAATTATTAAGGATTTAGGTTTGTAATTGAATGTGGATTGAATCTCATCGCTCGATGTTAAAGTCACGCTGGGTTGAGGGTGATGGTGGTTTAATACATGAGTTGTGTTAGCCGTAAATAATAAAACTTTTTATGACATGCATATCGCATGCCGTTAATACATCAACTATACACGACATGCGTAAATCAGTTGTTAAAAATATTGAACATTTCGCGATGCACAAAAAGTCAACTGTTTAAAATATTGCACTTTCCACGACACGCAATTGCTGTTGTGAAAGGTACGACTGTGTTGGCTTTTTGGCTTTCGAAGGGTATTTTCGTAAATGCGAGCATGCCGGCAAAGATCAATTAGTCCTTATAGAAATGTTAATTGCCAACCAATTATCAAACGATTGTGTTTTAGTTCTTTCAGCCTCAATGAAGAGGACTTTTACTGGTGGCTTGACTTAGGAGAAATTAAGCAAAATAACAATTAAATGAAGAGCAATTGAAGTATTTCATTAGAATGAAAACTTACAATGATCCAAACTCAGCCTCGTAGAGGTTTACAGCAACAATCTACTTGAAACTACTCCTATGAATGAAGTGCAGTGCAGGAATTTAAAGTACAGGAATGTAAAGAGCAGGAATTTAAAGAGCAGGAAATGTAAAGACTGGAAATGTAAAACTGGAAAAGAAAATATGTAAAGTAAGACTGGTTTGTATGATCTGAGTCTGGGGGTTTTTTCTGGGGTCTTCCCCGCTATTTATACTTGTCAAGGATGACCATCGAACTGCACTTCAAACCGTCGAACTGCTCCTCCATGATCGCTGATCATGCTGCCTTATAAGTAGTTCCACTACGCCATCACTTGCAGTTAGGCTTCCCTCCTATATTTGAATTTGAATCTGAGTAACCGTTGAAGCCACGTCACCTTGCACCTCTTTACTGATCCAATGCTACTCAGATCACATGAGAACCAATACTAACTGCCACGTGTACGATCAGGATCGAAGACATGAATAGTCTTCCTATATTACCCTTATTCTGCCACGTGTTGAATTGTAACTGGCTTGTACAAAATATGTAGCCAACATTACCCCCCGCACTAATATACCTAATACTTAGTGATATTAGTGGATCAAAGCCTTTGTCCCGCGTTTTTTAGAGCGTGTATGGGGTTTACATTCCCCTAGGAATGCAACTGTCATTCATCATCTGCATTAAAACTCTCATTCAATCTTTTGAACACCCCCACCACCTTAGTATTCGAACAGACTGATACATTTTCTATGGCCGAATCAATTTTTCCCTCCATTGATCGAGCACACGAAGAGTCCTATGATGATGCTGCCCCTCCTCGAAAGAACTTCCACGCATTAATTAGCCATCTTTACCCACCTTTCTATATTCAAGTCATGGAAGCCTTTGCAAATTACCAACCTTTGGATTACGAACACATTGCCCTTAATCCTTCGATTCAAAAAGTTGCAGATATAGATACAAGAAGTTCTTCCTCTAACTCCCCCTTGTACTTCGAACAAACTGCTTTCAAACCTTTGATTCGGAAAGTTACAAATATGGACTTGGGAAACTCTTCTTCACAAACCTCTACATGGGATAAAGCTGCAACTTCTTCCTCTTCTGGGGTTTCTGACTGGACAAGCTGGTCAACACCTAAGACCTGTGATCTGAGGGAACGAATCAACCATCATTTTGTTGAGTTCACTGACCCTTTAGAGTTTCCTTCCTACGCTCGAAGTTCAGTGGTCTATCCCTACGTGCCCATTGACCATCGACGTAGTTTGGAGGAGAATCTGCTTGTAGCATGGTACACATCCTCCATGCCTACAAAGATAGTGCACGCTGCCCGGCGCCCGGAAGAAGCACAAGGGTACAACCCATCATTCTTAGCCCAGAAGGTGAAGATTTGTTTTTCTGACTGGCTCGATTATATTAATGCCTTTGTTCCTTTTGCTCCCGTGCCATCTCCCATAATAGAAGCATCCACACCTTCTTCTCCATCTCCTGAAATTGAAGCATCCACACCTTCTTCTCCATCTCCTGAAACAGAAGCATCCACACCTTCTCCTCCGCCAACTCTTTGCTGGACAGAGAGACTGAGGCTTGCCCTTCCCATGGATAAAGTCTTTCCACCTTACAAACCTCCACCTTCCCCTACTCCAACTGAGCGGAAACAAGCTCAACTTCTGCTTGCAGCTTTCTCTCACTTGCCCTTTAATGTTCTTGAGGACGAAGTCCGTCTTAAGAACCTTCGATGGGCTTGTGATATTCTGACTAGGGGACATGTCCTTAATCCCCTTGCCCAAGCAGAACTTCATATATTCCTGGACCAACTTCCATTGCTCCTCTATTGGCATCGAAATTCTATGGCCACTACACAATCTTTAGACCAACTTTCATCTCTTCGAATTCATGCCCAGTACGAAGCAGAGAATTTCATCGAAGAATTTGATGATTTCAAGAATAAAGATTCTGCGTATTGGGATGACTTGGTCATAGACGAATTGGAACAAAGATTGAGAGAGGCAGCTTTCGAAATAAAGGCTGAAGAGCTCTACTACGAAGTGAGAGCACATCAACTCATGCAGCCAATGTTAGAAGAAATAGAAGATATAATAAAGAAAAAACAAAAATTCATTGATCATTGTTGGGCTAAATTTCATGATCTTGTTATTTATTCCATTCCTTATTTTTATGAGCTTGAGTTTATATCCAGATAGGGTCATTCGATGTAATTGCTCTGGCTTTAATATAAACAAAATTCTTCTTTATTTGGCATTGTTCAACCCTGTTTCCATTTGTCTTTAAAAGCCAATTCAGAGCTTCAAACTGAACAATCTTATTCTTCGAATATGGACTCAATTGTTAAAAATGAAACACTAAGAATCAACATGAACCTTTCCAATTTATGGAATACAGTTGACATTTTTTGCTGATTTTCATCTAGAAACAGTGCTTCGAATTCAACAGTCTTATCCTTCGAATATGGACTCGATTGTTTAAAAATGAAACACTAAGAATCAACAAGAACTTTTCCAATTTATGGAATACAGTTGACATTTTTGCTGATTTTCATCTAGAAACAGTGCTTCGAATTCAACAATCTTATCCTTAAAGCTTATTTTAGTCACAGCCAATATATGGTCATGGCTAGTATGATCAATCAATCCTAAATTGACCATTTTTGCTTCGAACAATAGTTCATGCTTTTTTAGTCCAAAAGACAAAGTCTTTCCGTATATACACCAACCAACTATTGGTTTTGATGTTTCGAACAACAATTCACATCCTTAAGGGGCCTTAAGTTTTGTTTCGAAGGACTTCTCTTTCTGAAGTAAACAAATACTTGAGCATTCTTGCATCCTTAAGTATGGAATGTGCTTCGAAGTCGGCTTCTCTTTTTCGAAGCCGATGTTATTTGACTTTTGGCGCCAAAATTTGGTTTTGAAGCCAAATACTTTACTTCGAAGCTAGCCTCAGCATCCGGGCTGTGTTTTTCCCTCCAAAAGTATCAATATTGAAGGAAACTCTTCGTATTCGTACTTCTAGTACTTAACGACTTACGTAATGTATTTTCCAGACACAAAAGTTTTAAAAACCCTTTTGTTTCGTGCTCTGAAATCACTTGCTCTTTTAACGCACAAACCCTTTTGTTTCGTCCGGCCTCCTTTTTCGACGTGGTTTTCACCACTGTGATCGTCTCGTCAAGGGTTTCAAGCTGGTGTGATCAAAAGTGGATTTCGACCACTTTGATTTCTGGGCATTTCTGAAAACTACACTCTGTTTTTTCCGAAAGAGACTCAACCAGCTCTGATACCACTTTGTTAGGATCAAACACACTCAGAAAATTATCTCTCACACACACAGAACACAATATTTACGTGGTTCGGCCCAATGCCTACATCCACGGAGCAGAAAAGAGAATTTCACTAAAATGGACCAAAAATACAAAACAGAGGAGGAGAACAACTCTTCTCACTCAACTCACAGCTCTCTCTCTCTATTTTCTGATACAATACATCATCTCCCTCCCATCTCTATTTATACACAAAGAGAGGGAGAGAGAGATACCAACCCACCAAAAATGTCTACCCTCTTTAATGGTGAATGGTGAAAATCAACAAGGAACAACAACGTGAACGGAAGGGGGAGCAGCTGCCCAGCTCAGACTTTCACTTCTCTTGAGATGGGAGTCTTCCTACGCCATTCTTCCTTGACTTTCACTATATGCATGCATGGGGTTGGAACAACACGAGGAAGCTGAGAGTCCCAATGAGTAGGATCAAATTCTTTTAGGGTGATTATTGGGTACTCCAGAAGCATGGCCACATGGTGTTCCATGTTATTATGATTGGTGGAGAAGGTGTTATGATTTTGTGTTGGGTGATTGAAGAACATGAGAGACATAATAAATGATGATTGGTGAAAGAGTATGGACACATAGTAGTCCAGGAGTATCTAATAATTTTCCATTCTATTACCAAAATGGAGCTTTTGGAAGCCAGTTAATAATGGAGTGAAGTCTGAATGTTTTGGTTGTAGAGGAGTCAAGTATTGAGACTCATTAATGGAGGTCTTTTTATTAAAATATAATCAAACATTCTCAATTATGTTTCAAGGTATACCCTCAAGAGGGAGAAAGATCCTCTATTTAAAGACGAATATGGTTAATCAAGTTTTGACAAGTGTTTAAGAGCATTGAATGCTTATAAGAAAGTTTTGTGGGCTGTTAAATTGTTTCCAAAAGTAGTAAATAAGATCTTGCCAAAAATGATAATTTTTGGCAGTGACAGTTGTCTATCACTGTTGCTGAACAAAACTAAAAAGTGTCGATATGACCAAAGTTAATACCGTATTGGACTAAGTATCACTTTTTTCATTAGTATGGTACCTACCGGTACCGGTATGTTACCGAATACTGTTTCATATTTATCACGAAAGTATTATATATGTACTAAAAATATAATTTACTAACAAATAATTTTTTTTTTTTGAAGTAACAAATAATTTAACAATTTATATCATGAATCACAAATTTATATGTAAAAGAGGCTTAAAAGCATACTATTTCTGCTAAATAACACAATTTAAGATATTTCAAAGAGTATGGAACTCTTGACCAATAAAGGTGGGGTCTTCAGATTTCAAGTTGAAGGTTATGGTGTAATGGAGCTTTGGATGCGTTTAGCGACTTGGATTTGGTTGTTTTTTGTTTGCTTTTTATTTTTTTTTATTTGTTGTAATAATCCTCCCTGTGTGGAGATTGTGTCCCTCCTTTGTGAGGATTTTTTCTCCTCAATGGAAAATTTGTTGTCTCTTTATGAGATCTTTTACTATCATTGTGCGAGATTGATCCAATTTTTTATCGGCTTTACAATGAAGATTTTCTTTCCATCAAAAAAAAAAAAAAAAAAGAGTATGGAACACAAATTTCTACCATTTTAATATTACAAACCACTATAAAATAAATAAATAAATAAATGGCTGGTATTGTGTGGTATTCACCCCGTATTATGTTTTCCAGCCGGTATTGTCCAGTACCGTCTAGTATTTGTCGGTATTTTAGGCTGAACATAATTGGATTATGTAGGTGTTGTTTTGCTTCTGAAACGGTATGTACCGGCTGGTAGGTACTGGATTGATAAGATTGGATATGATTTAAAAGAGCTTAGCCAATAAGTTGAGAGCACATTTATGAGAAATGGGTTGAAAATAGCCTTTGCTGAATCGGGCTAGGCTGAAAAGTACTGGGCTGATCTCTCACGGCTGAGTAAGGTTTGGCCAAGCCATGTAGGCTCAACTCTAGCTTGTCTCGCAAGCTTCAGATTGGGGTTGGGCAGCCGTGGTACTGCTGAAAAGGTTGGAACACTGGCTTTGTCAGGGTGAAATGACTATTCACTACAAGAAAATACAGATTTCGCGACTAAAGTTAATTTTTTCGTCGCTGAAAGTAGTACAAATGGCGACTAAAATGGATTTAGTCGCCAAAATTGGTGACTTTTGCCGACTAAAAGGGTTTAGTCGCCGAATACAAGGCTTTTAGCGACTAAAAGGCAGTTTAGTCGCCCAATGTGGGGGTTTTAGCGACTAAAGTCAGTTTAGTAGACAAAAGTGACGGTTTTTGGCGACTAAAATAATTTAGTAGCCAAAAGTGATGGTTTTAGTGACTAAAACACAGATTGGTCGCCGATTGTAGGTGTTTTGCCGACTAAACACAGATTGGTCGCTGAAAGTGAAGGTTTTTTGCTACAAAAAAAAATTAGTAGCTAAAAACTGAGTATTGCCGACTAAAATTCAGTTTAGTAGCCAAAAGGGGACGTTTTTGGCGACTAAAAACAGGTTTAGTCGCCAAAACTACTTATTTTTAGGCGAAACTTAATTTTTTTGCGACTAAATTATAATTAGTAGCCGAAAATGATAGAATTGGCGACTAAAAATTTAATTTAGTCGCCAAAAGTGGCCTAAATTTTTTTTTAGTAAATAATTTATTTTTTACATAAAGTATATTGAATTAAAAAAATTATATTTATATATATTATTTTGTATTAATAGCGGTTAATATACTATATAAATAATATATATTGCATATATATTCATGTGATATTATAGTGGCATAGTGGAGTGTGAAAACCCACATTTTATTATTCTTAGAAGAAAATAAATAAATAATAACAATAATAATCTTGTGGGTGTTTAATATTTGATATTTATAAATTATTAAGATTTATTTTGGAATTAGAAATTAAGGGTCCAAATGGCTTAAGTAAGAGACGCTAAGAAGTCGAATCAATTTAATCCTAATTATGGACCCATTTGGGAGTTTAATTAAATATTCGTTTTAGTTTAGTAGAATTGAGATTCAATTAATTAGATCCTAATTGGAGTTGATTAAGTCATGAGGATTGGGAATTTTGGTTATTATAAATTTAATTTAATTAGGATGTGCCCAATTTGAATATATAAATTAATTGACGGAAATTTGGAGTCCGATCAGAAATTGAAGGCCTAAATGATTTGGGAAATCAAAATTGATGATGGCAATAAGTTCGATTTATTACTTGGAGCCTTTTGGGAGTCTGATTAAAAATCTGATTGAGATTGATAAATTGAATTATAATTAATTGGGCTCTAATGGAAGTCAAATTAGACTGATTAAATTATGTGGGATTTGTGACTAGTCATAATTAATTTAATGAGGTGCTAATTGAAATTTATTAAGACTAAGTGTTGCTTAATTAAATAAATCCTAAACATAAATTGAATCTAGGATTAAGAATGTATGTGGGTGTGGGTGTGCAAAGAAGTCTGTTGGGTGTACTGAGAAACCAGATTTGTGTGTGTATGGGTGTGTGTTGGAGGCTTAAATCAAGGTGCACGTGTGCATGATGTGTAAACAAGAGATGGGTGCATGTATGTAAGTGGTAAAAGAGTTGAATCAAGACCCATTTTTGGGTGTTCTGCTGGGAAGAAATGCACGGGAGAGAGAGAGAGAGAGAGAGAGAGAGAGAGAGTTTTCAAGAAGAAGGAAGAAGAAGAAAGGAAGAGGGTTTTATGGGTTACCAAATTCAAACTAAAAATTGTGGAAAAATCATTTTAAGGTAAGAAATCTCACCCACTTCTTTCTATTGTTTAAATAATCTAGATATAAATTAATTCAAGATGAATTTTGAGAGGATTAAATGAAGATTTGTAGATCAATTATATAAATGGATAGAAATTAGATTTTGCATGTAAATCAAGTTAGGTTGTAGATTATGAGTGATGATTTCTTAAATTTGTTAAACTTGGACTCAAAATCATGTAATTAATAGGAATCAACAAGAAGACCAAGAAATCTTGAGTTACGCTTTAAGATCATGGATATATATTTGGAAATTAAATAGTAAGAGTTTGATTTATTTTTATTCTTCACAAATTAAAACCCATCCTTGCATGCATGTGGATGATCATGGAAAATAAACTAGAAATTAAATATTTTAAGCTTGATTTGTGTTTTCCTCATGAATTTGGGCTTCATCTTTACATGCATCAATGGAATTTTAGGAGATTTGAAGAATTAATTTCATGTTGGGTATAAGAAGAACAAGTAAAGATTATTGAAGATGTTTTTGGTCCCTTAAATCTGCCAGGAAGTTGTACGAATTTTTAGACAATTTTATACTCAAAATTTGAAGATGATTTCTTCTACAAATTTGTTGATAATGATGTCTAGTTCATCCACAAACTTTTTCAACAATTATTGAGTTTTGTACGAATTTATACAGATTTTTAACCAAATCTGGAGCCATAGACAGATTTTATTATGTGTTTGAAAAATCATTAAAAATTTTATATTAAACCAAATCTGATAATTTCTAAGCAAAAAATGAAATTTGAGAAGTCTAGTTTAATAATAAATATTTAGATCATGGAATTGATTTATAAATTTAAGTATGGAATTAATTTAAGAAAATGTGATAAATCTGTGTCATAAACACTCTTGGAATTTTTAAGAATTATTTATAACTTATTTTTGGAAAATGCTTTCTGAAAAATGACAATAACATGTTTATTGAGTATTCTGTAGATTTATATGAATTTTAGAGTTGTATAAGTAATTTATTTATAATTGTATTTGCAAGACATACATTCTGAAAATTTCTGGACAGATTTAAGATCATTACTTCAATTATTTATTTGGATAAAAATCAGTTATTGTGTTGGTCTAATTCATCAAATATTGTAAATTAGTAATCCATATATGGGTGTATTGTAGTTTATTTAATATTGTGCTAGTCTAATCTTGTAGATTAAAAGTCCATGCATGTGTGTAATTATAAATTATTTCTATTCTTTGGGTATCTAAATTATTATTTCATACCATGGTTTAAATAAATTGTTTATTTAAATTTTGTACAATTGTTTATTATTGTGTGACATGTGTAATATTTTATGTTCGGATTTTAATGAGTTGGTATAACATTATTTGTAATTAAAAATTTGAAATTTATTTGTGATTAATATCAAAATTAACTGAAATGGTTAGCGGCTTACACAAAGTTAACAATTGACGGTTAATACCAGTTGTTCAGGGTGAGTCTTGGTTTTAAAGAGTGTATGAAATTAAGGGTTGACGGTCAATACCGGTTGTTCAGGGTGAGCCCTGGTTTTGAGAATTCTCACGTAAATTGTGTTGCGAAACTCTAAGATGGCACGGGACTTATTTGAACCCTTTTCGGTATTCGGTTTTGGAATAAGGGTGGACGTGCAGGTGGCACACAGGGAGGTTACGTACCCCTGGCAGACCGTTTCCTTGGGGCAGACCGTGATGTCACGACTCGGGTATGTAACCCTGGTGCATGGGCATCATTGGTAGTTACTGTAGGTAACATTTAAACATTTGACCAAGGGAGGGTTTCAAATTAACCGTTGCCATGCTTAGTAGTTGGTAAGTTAAATCTCTTTGGTGAGATTTCGAGTGTCACCTAATTTATTAAAATCTAACTATTGTAATTTATGTTTACAATTATATTGTTATCTCATGTTTAGAAGCTCATTATTTTTCTCTTAAAAAGAATGGTAGGTTGGTTATATTTTCTTACTGTGTTGCAAAACTCATGACATATATTTTTGTTGCCCTGGCGTTTTATGCCAGATTTTATGTTCGGATTCTAATGAGTGGGCATTTTTCTTATGATGAAATACTGCCTCTGTTTGTCATTTTATTTATTTATTATCTATTGTTATTATTTCAACTGATGGTATTCCTATTATGCTTATTAAATGCTACCTGTCATTCTGTTACTACATATTATTCATTGTGGGTATTATTATCGGGGTGGGTATTTCGGGTTGTAGTATCTTATTGAGCTCGTCGCTCATTGGCATCCTCGTTGCCCTGGCGTTTCATGCCAGGTACCGAAGAAACCGAAGGAAACACCGAGTGTTGAAAGGCAACATTCAGCCCTGATTAGCTTGAAGCGTGCCAAAGTTCCATGAACCATCTTTTTGAGTTTTCTAGTTTTTCTCTCTACTGGAGTTGTAATTGAAGAACTTTTAGTTTTGGTGTTGTAATTAATGATGATGGTAAATTTTGGTGGCAACATTGATGAGGATTCTTAATTAAGAAAATTGATTTTAAGTTTCAAACCTTATTATGATGTCCCCAAATTTTTGGGGCGTCACATGGAGGGAGTGTGTTGCAAAAAGTTTGGCGTGTGGTGTTGGGATGTCTCAGGTTCGAAACCTGCAAGCAACAGGTTCAACAAATTTTTTTTTTTAAAATATGCTTTTGGCAACTAAAACAGGTGGTCGCCAAAAGCTTCAGTATTGGCGACGAAAAAAATAGTCGGGAAATGTATAAATTAAAAAAAAAATAATTTACTATTGGCGACTAAAAATTTAGTCGCCAAATGTATAATTAAAAAAAAATGAGCTTTGGCGACGAAATTTGTGGTCGCTACAGAGTTTGTTTTTGGCGACTAAAAGTGGGTTAGTCGCCAATACCTTCCGCGACGGTTTACCAGCGACCAACATGGCGACTAAAAAATTTAGTCGGGAAACCTAAAACCCGACTTTTGGCGACTAAAAAATCACTTTTGGCGACTAAAAAATTTAGTCGCCAAAAGTGATTTTTTTTGTAGTGATTGCATTGCTTCAGTAATGGATTTGAGCCATTGTTTGCTTTGAGTTGTTGTACCAAGTCCATGAGGCACTTGCCCATGTGTTTTAGGGTTGTTCTGCTGCTGAAATGAGCCAACATGTACTGTCTGGAGGCTTTTTTCCTCGGGCTGCTGCCAAGCCACTTAAAGTCTTTTTACCCTTGTTCAAACTTATTGGACAAAATTTGACCGTCCGACAAGCTACGTCTTATCAACGACTATTTGTTTAGACTTTAGTGTCCGAACATTTTCATATTGTTTGGCCTTGGTAACGAGAGTCTGAGACTCCCAAATGCAATATATGTATATAACAGGGATCCTCATCACATCCTCCAGTCTTGCACATAAAATAATTGATCTTCCAGTTTCATTTGGATGATCAATTAATCTCAAACCCAAGATGAAGCTATTTGATCTTGAATAATGTCTGGGTGCCAAGACACAATAGCCATCAAAATCTCATCAAAAGCTTGTCCAATTTAGCTTTTCTTCTTGCCAGTTTCTATTACCAAAGTTGTCTTTCAAACAACCCCAATACAATGTATTCCAAAGAAATTGATTTTGTCATTTGACATTGCCAAATTTGTGGCCTCATAGGTCACTAGCCTTTCAAAGGGTATGAATTATATCCCCATGGGATGTGTAGAGCTGGATTTGTTATTGAAGTTGCCTTCCTTCCATAGCATTTTAGCCTCATCCATTTTTTCTTTTGCTTCTTTTCCTAGCAGAAACGTGTGACCAAATCATCTGTTAAAAAAAAAAAAAAAAAAAAGGTGTAACCAAATCAGAAAACCACCTATAAAACACTCTTGTTCACATTAGTTCCACCTTCCAAAAACTCTTCAGCCCTTCCTATGAACCCATTAAGTTTTTCAATCTAGCACTTGGCATCTTCTTGAATTTTTTCAATCTAGTGATTGGAAAATGTTTCTGCAATGTTTTATGCTTTTAAAAAATGAAAAAACATTTCCATCCAAATTAGGTCATCTTCTGTTTGAATGCTGAAAATTGCCTTCCATTAATTTCTATTTTCCATTATACCGAGCACTAAAATATGCGAACAACTTTTTTTACCGAAACAAATTTACATGATGAGTATTGAAGATGATTTTTTTTTTTTAATCTTTCTTTCTTGCCTTTTATTTTTTATTTTTTGCATGGTGTTATTTGGGATACAATTTAAAGCTATTTAATACTTCAGATACTAAAAAAAACCTACATACTAAGGTCACTTAAAAAGAACTACTATTCTTGACCAAAGTGGCTTTTTGTATTTGTACATATATGAGTTCTGGATCATGCTAATTTCAACTCACATGTCGTTAAGGTAAAGAAAATACCAAAAATAATTAGACTTTCAATCCACTGTACGTTTCTGCATTATGAATAGAATGCAATGCAACTTAGTTCACGCAGACAAAAAGTTAGCTTTTTACACAATTCACCTTAACTCAGACATATTTAACTTTGTTTTATGAATAGAATAAGCAACGGACAGCAGTTAGCATTATTTATATATTCAATTCCATAAATTATTGAAAAGGGCAAAGCTAGAATTCAAAGCTTACCTCTCTTTTTGTAAACAATTACGGGAAGGCAAATGGTTGCCGCAGAGTTCACAATGGAGATGGAAACCCCAATATTCTATTGTTAAGAAGACGAAAATATTCTTTTCCTGGTTTGATGTGTCTGGCACAATGCTTGATACTTTGCTTCCACGGATGAAAGGTTGGAAAGAACATATACCAGCTCCTCCTTTTTCTCTTTTCATTTTCCATTCGATCTTCTTCTTTTTTTTCTTGAGAAAAAGGTTATACACAGGCTTGACTCACTGAAATACATGCATAAATTATGATGATGATGATGATGACGACGACGACAACAGATATAATGATAAGAACTTAGAAGACAAGTGGGCTATCCATTAAAGAACCTTACTTACAACAGTTTAATAGCACAGTCAGCAGTGTTTTTAGAGTTGTTGGTAAATGGAGTTGGCCTGCAAATTTACTGGTCTGTTTCAGTGAAATTGTGTATTCCTGCTAAATTTGCTCCCAAATCCCAATTGTTTTGTTAAGGTTTTTGTTAGATGGACACTTACTGCTAATGTGTGTGCTCACACGCATGTAGATGGTCTTCCTTGCATTAGACGAGAACACAAAAATATAATTATTAAAAACCCCAATTCTCAATCAATTACTCTGTCCAATAACTAAAAGATTACCTTTTCCGATTTTTCTTTTTGGTGTTGGTCATGCAAAATAGTATTTGGTATAGTTGACAAACAGTCATGACATGAAGAATATATGCAGGTGGGAGTGAATAAAGTAGTTTTTGCTAGCTCTGTCAATCTAAGTAATTTGATCGATTGGAATAGGAGCGTTGGAGTTGAAAAGACTTTCTTCTATCGATCACGAGGTATTATAAAAATGTACAATACATTCAAGTAGATCACAATGTAAACATGGCCTTTATTTAAAACTAGTATCCAAATAGTGCAAAGTGAGGCTCTTGCTCAGAAACATTAATGACAACAAGCACACCCTTGCACAAGCTAAAAGGTGAGCATTAACAGAGCTTCCATTGAGACAAAGTTAATTGTTTCTTAGATTGCTCTTCGAAAGTAGTCTGTGCCTCCTGAATATAAGAGAAATATGTGAAATCATTTTTAAGTAAACTATAAACTGTGAATTCATTGTTCACCAGTACTGAAATGGTCCAAAATGTTTGTTTGATGGTTCTCAAAAGTCAACTCAACAAGCCTTTATATTTCACTTCTATGTCAAAACAGGGTCCATGTATTTGGGCAAAATATTTTATGTTCTTCAGCATTTCTTTTATTTTTTATTTTTTATTTTTTTGATCAGGAGAAGGGAAATTTATTGATGAAATTGAAATGGTTGCAAAGTAAACACAACAATGTACATCAATAAAAAGAGTTGGCAAGACACCAACGAACAGGAACCAGAAAATCAGAGCGAGAGAAAGAGAGAAAAGGACCCAACAAAGCTTAACACCACCCAAAACAGCAAGAAAACATAGCTGTTAAAAGACAAAAGCAAGGCAAGCATTCACAATCTTTTATGAGAATCCTAAGCCAACTACGAAACTGCATTTTGAAGCTAGAATTTCAGCATATTTAATGAGGCAACACCAGAGAGAGAGAGAGAGAGAGATTACCTTGACATTGAAATGCTTTTGCATAATCAGAACATTATCCCAACATCATCCACTTTGATTGTCTTCAGTTATGGTTTGCTTTGGACCCTGGAGGGAGTGGTAGAAGTAAAGTCTTCATTTTAGAGCAATCTTTCTCAATTACTCATTCGAGGATGACCATTCAAAGTAGATCTCCCAGTACAAAAACTATAGAGATATGAACAATGTTCCGTTTTTTTTTTTTTAAGACTTTTGAACACCATCTTATCAACTATAGCTTCTTTTTCCTCTTTCTCTTTCCCTAGGTTTTTCTTTACAACATCGTCCTCCAACTTCTCACAGTCGTATCAAACTAAAATTTCTATTGAGATGTCAGCTTCCTCAGGAAACAAATTTGTAACAACCCCGTCCCACATCAGAAGTTTGCATGGGTGATCTTGGGCATATAAAAGCACCACTAACTTGCTACTAAGTAACTTGGACTTAAGCTTTGGGTCAAGTTGGTCGACCCACAGGTTACTTGGGCCAAAAGGTAGCGAGGCGTTTTAACAAAACACAAAGCAATAAAGCAGGACTTGGATTCCTCATCCTGCAGCTAATCATAGCTCAACTTAAGACTTCCATACACTAATTGATCGACACCTTCAATGGTTTTTTGAAATGATTTATTTAAGTTTATAAGTTGCCTCTTTCCATTGTCCAAACTTGGCATTCAATGTGGGGGAGTCAAGAACATCGCCAGCATCTAAAGCATCACATCCAGCAAACCTTACTTGGGAAGGAACGACTACTAAGAATTTCAAAACTTTAATTGACTAAATGAGCCAGCATTCCTTCTAAAGCATCACATCAAGCAACCCTTACTTGGGAAGGAACAACTACTAAGAATTTCAAAACTTTAATTGACTAAATGAGCCAGCATTCCGTCTGAAGCATCACATCAAGAAACCCTTACTTGGGAAAGAATGGCTACAAAGAATTTCAAACTTAACAGTAAAAAATAATTGACTAAATGAACAACCATCTGTTGAAGATATAACTTTTGTTCCCACAAACTGAATTTCTACAGAATTCTTGAAAATTTTATACATTTAGTCCACTTCAAATGAAATGTGGCACCATCATACAAATAAAATTAGTGGCATATCTAAAGTGTAGAATTTTCTAATTACATGATAATTTATAAAATAGAATTACCTCTACTTTGAAATAGATTTGCACAAACTGATTCAAGTCCATCCCCTATAGCAGTATTTTCTTGAAGTTATCAGATACAACTTCCTTCAGTTTTGGTGTGCTTTGGATCTCGCTGGAAGTAGCGACAGCGGCAGCGGCAGTGGTAGCGGCAGTGGCAGCAAGTCTTCATTTTGGGGCACTCTCTCACTCTAAGTTGTTCCAAGGATGACCATTCAAAAGGAAAGTCGTCTCTTGTGCAGAAACCACTTAGGTTTGGAAGGCATTCAAGCATGATTACTTGGAAACTTTTGAACACCATTTTTACACTTGAATGCTTAAGAAATATGAGAAGTAAAAAGGTCCCATATCTACTGTTCAAAAAAAAAGGTCCCATATCTGAAGAAAAGCAAAGGAAAAGTCTTAATATATGTTAGATGGATTCACCCCCTATATGTTTAAGCCTTTAAGCGGATGCATGTTTGAAATAACGTGTATTGATTCTATTTATGGACACTTTGAATTCCCTAACATAAATCAAGGTATCGACTCTTTGGATTCCATAACAAAAACTTGCTTCGAATGAATTACAATCTCCTCTTAACAAATTCAAGCAACAACTCAATGTCGTACTTTGAATTATTATTAGTCAATAACATTTCAATAAAGAGCAAATTGCAATATATTTTTTACCACAGATACAAATAAGCATGAAAACAAACGTTCAATATTGTTAATTGCGAGAAATAATTTTGGATACAAGCTCCATTACAATGTAGAGAAAGTGAAATTACACACACACACTGGGTACTTTTTTTCCCCTTTATTCACTCTTCAAATCTTTAGCACACATTAGGTAAACATACCTTTATTTAGAGTAGTAGTTTTGATATTGCAAAGCAAGACAATTATTTAGAAACACAAATCATAGGAAGCATGTGCCCTTAACAAAATAAAATCCTAAGTAAGGTAGACATCACGTAACCATAGGAAGCAGTTCAACATTCTTTATGGTTGACAACTGCAAAAAGAAAATGAAAACTCAATAATAATCTGACAGTATATTTCTATAAAGGATAGAGATATCTATATTTTGCTACATATAATGTTTGCCTTTTTGTTTTTTATTTTCAGAAACAAAAAAATGAAAATAGCAAAAACACCATTGTCTTCATATTGTTTTCATTTTTGCACAAAAAATAGCTTTTCAAATTTTGGAAATAATTTTTTATTGTTTCCTAAAAAATCAAAAGTATTCAAAAAAAAAAAAAATTCCACAGAACATATCTATTTTTCTGTAATAGAAAATTCCTTTCCAATAAGAATTGTATTGTTTTTGGGTATAGCTTGAGGTAAATCATGAATTGTCCACTTACACATGAGAGTTAAACAACCTATGCATGATTTCATCGGCTGACAAATCTATCAAGTGTATGTTGAATGGGCCTCAAAGAAAATATTTAGATTGGAAGGCCAATTAATTTTATTTATTCCTTATGTAGTAAAATTTATATTGAAAACTCACAACATTTTCAGATTACCTATTAATTGAATAAAGATCTTACGCAATGCACAAGGACCACAAATTGCGCTGAGAGAGATAGCAAGTAGGCATTCTTCCCCTCTTCCACTTTTTGGCGAATAACACTTTCTATCATCACTCCAAATCATGACCTCTATCACTTTTTGATTGATTGTATATAAATTTTTTTCTTTTTGGTCTTAAGAAAAATAAAATATTTAATATAAATACACATGTAGTGTAGCATAGTTGACTTAATGACAACTCAATCATTATTAGGCCATTAAGGCGATCACATTAAAATTGGTAAATCACTTCGAAAATACTTTTCAAAGCCATGGTAGATTTTCAACCAACTGAATCGATTTTAGAGTGAATTATATAAAATTGGTGAATCACTTAGAAAATATTTTTAAAAGCAATGGTAGATTTTCAACCCAAAATTATTCAGTTTGACATGTAATTGCATAAAAAACAAAGTAGATAGGGTGTGCCATGTCTCTCCCCTTTTTTTCAAAAATAAAAATTTAAGAATTATTCAAACATGAAGGTAGCCACTAGAATCTATGAATTTATTGAAACAAAAAACTAAACTTGATCAAGGACCCTATACTCATCCACAGTTTTTCATCCTAAAACATCCTCAGTCATAAAGATTTACTAAACTCAAATGTTACAACTACTAAACTTTTTTTTTTTTTTTTTATCGGCAAAAAGAAGACTTTATTGATGGAATATATGAAAAATTACATCAATAAAGAGGAACTTGGAGCTAAAACAAGCTCCAACCTCCTAGTTGGTGAGAGACTAAACAAACAAAGCAAACAGATAAAAAAAAAATCAGAAAACCAGACAAATTAAAAACTAAAACAGCAGCAGCCCTTCCAAGCACCAAAACAGAACAGGCCCTGCAACAGCCCTTCCAAGCACCAAAACAGAACAGGCAGAGAAGACATACTACTGCATGAAATACTACAGCCCAACAATCATACCAAACACACTGCCTTGAACTACAGCAGCCCTTCATCCAATCCAAGCACCAAGATTGTTTAAGCCAACACAGCAGCAAAACAGATACACAGCAAAGCAGATCAGGCACTTGGAGCTTGGAACACATCAGCAAAACAGATCAGGCACTACAGAACAACACAACAGCAAAGCAGAACAGGCACTACAGCAGACAGCCAGCCCTTCAGGTAATCTACAACTACTAAACTTAATAGTAAAAAAGAAACATATGCTAATATATGGTATGAACATCGAGTATTTTTCTCGATCTTTTATTCCCCATCTTCTCCCCTACTTTTCCATTCCGTTCAATTCCATTCGCTTGTCTCTAGCTCTGCCTAAAATCGAGTTCTAATCCGTACTTAACATATTCACAACCTCCACTATTAGGTCATCCATCAACAATTTCTCAATTTCCATACCTATCATCGCGTCCACGCCATCCCCAGAATCGAGCCACTGCATCTTCCTATCCAACACCCTCCCTGTCATGTCCTCATGCATGCTCTTCTCTTCACTTGCCAACAACTTATGCAGCTCGTAACCGATCCCATGTTTTAGCCTTGTAAGGCCCACCTTCCCGGTTGGCTGCTTTACCCACGGGAGTGAGTCCACGAACTGATGTAATATTTCAAAGAGCCCGGAATTTATATAGTCAAACAGGAGCTTCCTTTCAGACCTCAATGATGTTGTCTCATTGGAATACTTCTCCTCGACGTTGTCAAATAAACAAGGGTCCAGAGGGCAATCAAGAGAGTACCATGTTATCACGAAAGTGTCGAGGTCAGCATCATCATATCCAGAGTCGATTAGCACATAAGCTAGATAGACAGATTCCCAACTCTCATCATTAAATACTTCATTGTCCTCGGAGACCGAGACAAATCCTTGGCCAACATCTTTGTCACTTGGTGTAAGCATTAGTCCATCTGCATTTGCTCTAGACTCCATCTTGAGTAGCTTAAGCTGCATTGGAAGCCCTACCAGTAACAAAGAACATAAAGAAAAATTAAAGCATAGTAGTTAAACTGTAGTTTATCATACAATGACTGATGTAGTATATGGAATTTATCGTACAATGACCGATGTAGTATATGGAATGGACTTGATCTATGCTTATTAAAGGCCAAAAAAAGGTGAGATCAAAAATTGACTTAGCTTACAAAGATTCATGTACCCTAATCCAAGATAAATGGCATAAAGCTGGTGAATCATACCATTCTGGGCTAGATTCTAAGTTGCTCACACTATACTACTCATTAAAAGTCAGAAGGGTATCAATTCATTAACTGTATAAGATAAATGCTAACCCATTGCACCTATGGCATGTGTAAAACTGTATAATGTCCCAATATTGCAATGAATTTTTTGTTATCATTTGTTAACATCATGGCTTTTGTATATGGGCCTAGCCAACACAACCTACAGAACAAATTAGATGCAATAACCACAATTCCAACAGTTCCGACACACTAGTAAATGAATAAAAAGTTTTTGTTTGGTTTACCGTGAAGATCAGCATTGACTCTCTCAAAGCATTCTGAACCAGGTGATATTATGTTTACATCTTCCACAAATGGGGCTTCCAAAACTGAAACCAGACTCGGATGATCAGCCTCCTTTGCGCTTGCTGGAGATTGTGGTTCAACTACTGGACACTGTAGCTGAACTGTCTCATCTTCAGATGGCCCAATTTGAGGTACCTAGGACATCATAAATGAATAAGAAGAATATCTTCAAATGAAAAAAGAAACATCGTTAATTTTATTATGTTCACAGGAAGTATTTTGCAAGCATTTAATGTATGTATAATGCATTTATCGATGATAATGTAAAATAGAAAGAACTATCGAACAATTAAGAATCTCCAAATAAATATTTATATCATGCACCATCAATTGTCTACAAGTTTCCAGAAAATCAATCCATTTCTAGCAAATCAAGCCTCCCAAAAAGAAGCAAATGATGAATAGATGAAGATATAGAGCAAACTGATTCTGGTGTGTTGTGGTTGTGGGTCATATGTTGCATCTCATTCACATATTTTAAATTATGGAAACTTCTTTTTGCATTGATCTTGTAAAATTTGATTCATTTTCTCATTGAGCAATATCAGATTGATTTTATTTGTATTTTTTTTTTTTTTTAATCAAAGGCAGCTAGCTAGTGATGGTTATGTGAGATCCTATAGTCTCACTCACGTTTTTATAATTCAATTCTTGTTTTCATATTTTTTTAGAGTCTTATTATTGTTTGAAGTGATTTTATATTGATGATTTTATTTTTTGTTTATTTATATATTTTTTTATGTGTACTTACTTGTGAAAAGTTTAATGTATTCATAATAAGGTGAAGCTTGCTGTGAATTTTGGATGTGTATCTTATTTATGTTAAAAAAAGTAGTTGCTTATGTTCTACTAGTTGTTGCTTATGTAAATGACTCTCCCTGCAATATGCTTCATAGCATACAATAGACCAGAAATTGATGATATGGTGAGAAATTAACTATTTATGCGAATACAGACATTTAATTTCTCTTATTTTTTCTAGGTATTTGCTAAGCTTCTAATTTTAATAAAATTTGTTTCATTTACAGATCCATTCCTACATCTTGATAAAGTATGTTGTTCAAAGAAGTTGCCTTCATTCCAAGAGGTAATAGTCTTTTATTTCCCCTCGATTGAGATTTGTTATTATTTTTTATTTAAATTTTAATATTTTTTTGGGTGTCATACATGATAGATGGGTTATTTGTGTGAAGGAACTCATGTTGATTTCTTTACTAGTGACAATAAATTTTTATAGAGTATATTAGTGGCAATAGTTTTTTTAATGCATCATGTAAGCCTTTTTATTGTTATTGTACTTTCCTTCGAAGTACTACCTTTTCTGTTTTGGGTTTTGTTCACCACACCTTCATTTTTCCACAATATCAGTCTTCTTTCTCATAAATCATAAGTATTGAGATACAGTCAAATTATAACTATAATTTCAGCTTGTTATTTTTCTCATCTTATTACATAACATCAAAATGAAACCAAATTTGGGAAAGACTCCAACCTTGGATAATTACTCAGTGGTATATTTCTTGTACATTTTCTAAAGCTCTTGATATTTCGTTTATTCTTTTTTCTAATGCTCATCTTATTACATAACATCAACATAGTGCATAAATTATACATGTCATGTATCTAAACATAGAGCAAGATACAATAAAATGCACCTATAACAAAATGTAATTATTTATCATGAGATATTGATGCTCTATACACAATAAAAAAATCCAACAAACATTAAGGACAACAAGCAAGCAATGCACAAGTTCATCAAATACAACCATATTACAAATGATAATAAAATAAATGTTAAGCAAATTGAACTATTTTGCCTCACAAGGTATGGGTATAGAAAGGGAAAAGACCACCACAGATATTAATATTGCATCTATGTGTGTCAACAAGTATTGAAAGATTATTAGTCAAGTAAATCAAACCTGTGCTTTTGAATCCTCTGGACCAGGGGTAGAAGAAGTAGGATTTCCTAACAAACAAGATGATGATTTTGAGGGCAACTCCTCATCAAGAGATTCAGAATACATATCCGCATGTCCACCATCCACCTCAGCATCATTAATTGAACTTTTACCGTTGATGTTATGAGTCCGCATATGAGAAACTAAAGACATCTGTTCTGCAGGATCTTTCTTTCCAAGGTTGATCTCCACCTGAGATAGGTTAAATTGCTCTTCCCCGAAGGAATCAGTACTATCACGATAAGTGCGGCAAGAGGGTTGAGATTTCTTATTATTGGATCTTATTTTTCTAGATGAACAATCTTCTTTCTTATTGGAATTTCTCCTGATTGCCTTATTTTTACCCCGATTCGTGGCTTCTCCAGCCATCAAATAACTGTCCTGGCCAAGAGTTTCACATTGCATGTTTGTTTTAGGGCCACCAAAGCTAATACATGAAGCAGCAAAAGATCTCGATCTGGATGAAATTTTGATACTATCCTTCCAACCATCCCTACGACTAATACCCAAAGGAAATTCTGATTCACTTCCAGAATCGCTTCCAGACACATTATTTGAGCTCTCATCCCCAGCATATCCCTCAAGTATAGAGGGCAAATCCATCGGCTCAGCGCGTAAACTTCCTCTCATTTTCCTAGTAATCTCCTTAGCTTTTTCTTTGGGCTCTCTAGACTTGGGCCTCAAAAACCTGCATCATCATTAGACGAGTTTTCCTTAACCCAATGTCCTCCCTCTATCAATGGTTAAAATTACAGGAGACAATATGTATTTTAACTAAATTTCAGGGAATGTATTCATAATTTATCTGTCAATTTTTAAGTAGATGTGAATTACTTTATTTATTTATTTAACTTTTGCGGAGAGGCTCACATCTTTGTTTGAAAATGAATTAAAAAGAAAGTGAAATTGAAATCACATTGCACAAAGTGGAGAAAAAAAAGTAATCAAGCAAACAGTGTTGTTTGTTGTCACAGCATGATGCTATGACAGCACCATCCCCGAATTCCGTAGACTCAACAGAAACTACCAAACTAAAAACAAATTAAAACACAAGAACTACACGTAGCTATGTAAACATAGAAAACAAATTAAAACACAGTGAAACTCCACCTTTTTCCTTCTGGCCTTCGTTCCTCCTAAAAACCTTCTTGGACTCTGGGAGTGAGTCTAGACCCATGAGTCTTGCGACTACTCCCGGGGTCTTGACTTGGGGGGTGGTGGTGGTGGTTGGGATATCGGTGGTGGTGCTGGTGGTGCTGGTTGGGATATCGGTGGTGGTGCTGGTGGTGGTGGTTGGGATGTCAGTGGTGGAGTCGGATGGGAGGGTGCCGATGCAGAGTAGGCAGCGGAAAATGCCGGAGAAAAGCTTGAACTTGGAATTCTGTGCGGCCATGTTTGACACACAGAGAGAGAGAGAGAGAGAGAGAGTGGAAAGGCCAAAGCTGTGTGTTTTGAAAGAGAATTAATTGTTATTTTAAGAATTCTTAGGTAAAATATGAATCAGCTTGTTTAGGTAAAATATGATTTCCATATTGATTTCCATAATTTCAATATGGAGGGAGAAGTGAGCCGCGCCTAATCACAGCAGGGTGTGCTGTGCTGTGCTGTGCTTGCCAAACGACAGTGTTTCTTCTTCTTCTTCCATATTTTTTTTTTTTTTTTTTTTTTTTTTTGGTTTAAAACAAAACAAAATAAAATTTTACAAATCTTTATAGACATTTATTGTAATAAGGAGAAATATCTACTTGCATATTTTTTATTTTATTTTTGAAAATTCACATGAATTGAAATTTTATTTATTGAGTATTACATTTTTAATGTTTTTAAAAATTAAATGAGACTAGTTATATTTTATTTGACATTGAAATTTATCAGAGTATATTGGTTGATTTTTCAACAAATCAATAAATAAAATGTAATAATACACATCGTTGGAAGTAAATTTAACAGTAATTTTTTAAGGATTTTATGATTTTTTTTTTTTATTGATTTGTCTGAATATTAATATTATTGTTGTTGTTGTTATTATTATTATTTGAAGAAATTATAAAAAATAAAAATAAAATTCAGATAGTGATCCTTGTGATAAAATAAATTATGAATTTTTAATTTTATCAATTTAAACTTTAAAATTTTGATTTGTTTTTAATCTCAACAATTCATCTATTTTTGTTAGGTAAATCTCACAATTTTTTTTTAGTCATTAAACTCAATATAGATATATATAAAATGTTTAAAATATTATTTTCTATCAATTTACCTAACGAAAATAGGTCAATAGTTTAAATTAAAAACAAATAAAAAATTAAAGTTTAAATTAATAAAATTAAAAAATCATTATTTATTTTGTTACAAAAACCAAATTTTGAGATTTTTTTTTTTTTAATAAATTTTCCCTTATTATTTTTGTTATTTTTCTTAAAGTAATGTAATGTTGACAGGTGTACGCAAGCCAGAAAGTAACCAATAGCAGCACACACCAACAAAAAAACAAAACAAAAAAATATTATGTTGAAAAAAAAAAAACAAAACGCACAAAATTGTGTCGTTTTACCGCACAACAGTACCTGCCGTATAACAGGCACCCCTTTCCCATGCTTATAGGCAAGTAGACTTTTTTTAGTTTTTTTATTAAATTAAAATAAAATAAACTAAAAAATTAATAAAATAAAATATCACATCTAAATTATAATTTTGCTTTTTTTACAAAAGTCGAAAAAATTATTAAAAAAATCAACCGAAACGAACTAAAATAATTAAAAAATTAAAATCTAACCCGCTTCTTAAACAAAACCTATGATATATAAAATAAATAAATAAAAATACAAACTTTTGTTACTCACAAATATGACTTGTAGTAATGAACTTTTAGATTGCGTTTAGACATAACATTTAGAAAGAATTTTGAAAACGGAAATAAAAAAAAGACAAATGAAATGTAAATAAAATATAATTACATGTCACACATTTTATTTTTTATTTTCAATCTTCAAATTATAATTAAAATAATGTTATAACTAATATCACAATAAATCATAACTAATAACATAATATATCATAACTAAATATCACAAAGATGGTAATAGTTACTTTTATAATTCACGTCATAAAAGTACAAATATTACGGCCATATCTACTTGGAACATTGCAACTACTTGCAATAAAAGTACAAATATTACCACCACATCTATTGTAACTACTTGCAGAAGAACTCACCCATCTCAAAATATAAAAATATAAAAACTATAAAGTATCCCAAATAAGAAAATATTTTTTGCAGAATAGTATTAATACAAAAACAAAAAACACCACAGAAGAGGATGAAAGTAATACTCTCCAGGTTTACAGGCTTTTTGTTTCCTTGATCTGCATACCACTCTCATCCATAAGATGCTCTGTTTACTCAATTCAAACAATTATACACTCATAATATAATCACCAAAATTTATTACAATGACAATCAGCTACATTGCCAAACTAATATATATATATATATTAGCTGTTCAGCCACACAAGAAGGAGCACCACAAACCCCAGCTAGGAGCACCCAAGGTGGGCATGGTAAATTATAAGCAACGGAATATACACAAGCACAGAGTATACAATTCCAAGGTTTAAATGATTGTATTAATTGAATGGTCAAGTTTCTACATATTCTGCACAAAAAACAAAACAAAATTTGTCACACAATGGTTATATACTGAACCCCGGGGGGGGGGGGGGGGTGGTTGTTTACGTATAATACAACAAAAAATACAAACAAAAGAGGGCAATTAGCAACATCCTTTGTGTCAAATCCTATAACATCATAATATCACATCCAAACAGTAATTTCTAAAACAATCCACCACTTCTCAGACTTCAGTGTTTTCAAGCCATAATTCATCATCATCCATAACATTGGTTTGTTTTGAGTGATATTTAACTAAAACATAAAATGCAAAGAACAGCTAATGACTTAGATGAGAAGTTCTACTCCTACATCAATGTCTGCAAAAGAGGAAATGCCATCCAGTTTATCTGTATCTCTCTCTTGCATAGACGGTTTGTGTGCTCCTCATCAAGAAAGCAAAGGATCTCTGAACAGCTTCAATTCCCAAATTAGATATCCTTCAAGCTATGAATAAAAGAAACAAGTGTCAATCCACAAGCAGTAGTAAACCAGTTTTAAGCACTATCAGCAAAAGCAGTCACAGATTTCTGCCTATCATACAGCCCAAGGTAAATAAGGTGCTCTGTTTTGATCTTGAGGTGAGAAAAAAAAAAAAAAAATGATTGTTGGTCCCTCATCTAGGAGAGAAAAGACTGATAAAAAAGTAGAACTCATGAATTGCATTGACATCATCTAGTATCTCGATTGGTCTATTGGGTTATGGACCATAGATAATTTAGTTTTGGACTGTTGGCTAAATTAACTAATGGATTTAACTTTAATACCCTTAGACATGGTTTTATACCTATGTGTCAGTTGAAACGAAACTATGCAAACATTGTATTGCCCTGTTCGAATGTGGATTCCTTAATTGTTTAACCGTTGGGCCAGTTTGTTCAAATGCACATGGTTCTACCCTGAACAATGCTTTGTCCTAGTTTGTATGTTCAAACGCAGACATTGCTCATCAAATGCATAATGATGTTACAGGATTTGTATTGACAGTGCAGAATTTAGTGCTTGTTTGGGATCCCCTAAAAAAGCCAAAATGTCAAAAAGTTACTAAAAGCAAAAAATTAACACTATTTACTAATCAATTGGGCGGAAAAAAGTCAGCATACACAGAGGGCAAAAAGACTAAAAAGCCCTTGCTAACATGCATGGAAATTTAAAAAAAAAAAACTCTCAACTGTGCAACCGTACTGACAGTATTTTAACATGTCAGTACGCAAAGGGATAAGAAAGTAATTTTGGTATTTTATACAATATTTTACTACACATTTTTTTCGTAAAAAGTCAAAAAGTTATCCCAAACAATCATATTTTTTTTCTCTACTTTTTTAGACAAAAAGTCAAAAAGTACACTTAAATAGTTCATCCCAAACAACTTTTTAGTCTTTGTTTCCTCTTAGGTTTGTAATTAGTGGTTTCTATTGGAACGCACATACACATACACATAGAGAGACATATACCGAAAAACTTATTGAGAGCTTCATATAGTCCAAATATATACCTTCTTGATTTGCGCGTGATTAAGTTTGCAAAAGTCTGGGTAATTGTGTGCGTGTGCATGTTAGGATTGGTTCATGGGTAAGCTAAGCATTCATATTGTTGACCGAGATGTGCAAATGTACCTCACCCTAATGATATTTTACCCTAGTTCCTGAAATGAATACGAATAATATTGAAGCATTTCCTCCAAATGACAAATTCAGGAAGGCAAAAAAGATGGCCACTACTTCTCAAATCTCTACCACAGTCCATTAACCAATGCCATATCATTGAAAAATGGTTATATATACATGTTTATATTAATTCAGTTGATAGGTAAACGATTAACTTTATTAACAGCCTTCAAGTTCCACAAGAATTATAGAGCCACAACGAAGGGCTAGTGCTCGCATTTACCTCCCACAGCCACCAACAAATACTGAAACCAAAAAAATGGGCCATAAATTTTTTTGTTTCCCCAGTGATATTGTCAATTCTGACCATTCTACAATAATGAGGATAGTTAAGAAACACACCAATAGTTAAAAAACAAGCAAAAAATGTTGTGTCAAGTTACACTTGAAGAACCACATGCAACAATATCTCATTGCTTAAATTGACAACAAGTACTACGTGCTATGATAACATTTATTACCTCCCACAGCCACCAACAAATACTGAAACCTATGAAGCATGGACACCTCTCTGAGGCTACGTATTATTGTCGAACACGTATCGGACACGGACATGGACATGTGTCCGACACGTCGCAAAAGGCCCCCCCCCCCCCTCCTTTTTTGGTTTTTTTTTTGCAGCCGGACACGTTTCGAAATTAAAGCAATCAAACCAAGCCCTAACCTTGATTTTGAACAGAAAGAGAAGAGGTTCATTTGCTCTTGTGAAGGTATGTTCTTTTTCTTCTTCTGCTTTTCAATCTGTCTCTTAGTCGCTCTCTCTCTCGATCTGCTCTCTCTCTTTCTACTTCTTTCAATATTCTTCTTCATTCGACTTCTCTCAGTCGCTCTCTCTCTCTCTCTCTCAGTCTCGTTGTTTCTCTGTTTTGTTTTTTTCTTTTTCTTTTTCTTTTTTGTGCTGATTCACTCTCTTTCTCATTCACCCAAAAAAAAAAAACCTCTTTGCTTTTTCTTTTTCTTTTTATATTGTTATTTTTTTCTTCTTTCTTTTTTTTTGGTGGCTTTTCTCAATCTCTAACTTTATCTCTGTTATTTATTTATTATTTATTTATATTCTTTTTTTTCAGCTAATTAGTTTTTTATTTATTTATTTTCACTGCTTTCAATAATTTATTTTTTTTTATAATTTTATGACATATCTTTTCATAAGGGATCCAAGTGGCTTTTTTACGTGTCTGCTGTCGACTACCTAACACACAACCCTCCTCCTTAACCCGGGCTTGGGACCGGCGGAGTTGTTAACAACCCCGGCGGAATTTTATGACATATAATAAATAAATTTAATTATATATTCAACGTGTCCCAGCATGTCGAGTCCCCCATTTTTTTAAAATTTGCATGTCCACGTGTCTATGTCATGTCCGTGTCCGTGCTTCATTGACTGAAACCAAAAGAATAGGCCTAACAATCATTGTTCCCATAGTGATATTGTCACTTCCAATTCTATTGTACAAGTAATGAAAATAGCAAAGAAATACAAAAATGTTGGGTCAAGCTTCATTCTAAGCACCACATGCAGCAATATCTTGTTGCTTAACTTGACAAGTAGTAGTACTAAGTGCTATGGTAACATATTTCTTTCATTTCTTACACACCAAAATCTAATCATCACTTAAAACTTCTCTAATTGAATGGCACAAACACAACCCTTATTCTCAGTTGGCCATTAACCCTTGGTCTCTCTCTTTTAGTGGACAAGCGAAGCTTAAAACTAATATGCAACCAAAACCTCAATTACACAATAGAAACTATAAACAAAATAATAAAAAAATTCCCGAGTGCAACATACACCAGCAGGCAGTAAAAAAATTTCTTTTATTTTGGGAAGGGGGTGGGGAGGGACAGCAACTTCTTCTTTGGTTTTGGATAAATGGGGTAAGAATCAACTGCTAGAAGATGAGAAGAGTTAAATAGTTGTCATGACCACAACAATAATACATTAGAAGAATAGAGCATCAGTATTTCACAGAATCTAGAGCAACAAAGCATGAATAACTCAATCCATCATATGCACAACAATGACACTTCAGACAGACCACTAGAACTTTTTTCTACAACTAAAAAACAATGGTTAAGACAAAAATTCAACAGTGCAATAACTTACAGTTTTTCATGCGCCAAGGAAACTGTCTCCCAAGGAAGAAACGAATTGATTCCACGCATTAGAGCCATGAAAGGTATCATAGAGAATAGCTGTTCAATAAATCCACATGCCTAAGAACACAAACTTCAAGAAGAGTCCATATGAAGATGACAAACCCACAGGTGGACAGAATCCTCAAATAGAAGCAACGTCACATTCAGTTATTCTGAGGTTAGACGCCGCCTCTTTCCATATTCAGCATCCCTTGATCTTGAGCGCGGTGGCTCTTCCTCTTGAGACAATCGTGACTTGCTGTGCATCCTCGACGACCGTCCCCTTTCCCATTCCTCTTCATATTCTGGTTCCCGGTCCCTATACCTATGATGATCCGCATATCTGTCTCTGTCATCCTTATGTCGATCCCGTTCCCGATCACGATCCCTCACGATCACGATCACGATCTCGAGAACGTTCACGGTCACGGTCACGATCACGATCACGCTCCCGCTCTCTATCTTGACCAACATCTCTATCATCACGATGCCTCCTTTCAGGATCATGACCAATATCCTTTTCCCTAGGCATGTCCCTATCATAACAGGATCAATCATACCAGGATCTCTATCATCTCGATACCTCCTATCAGATGACCCAGACCAGTCCCTTTCTGATCCTCTATCTCTTTTCTTTCATGGAATTTTGCCAACCCCCTCTATCATGGGTTACTTCTCCATACTGATGGTCAGACATAGCTTCTTCGCCATAACTAGACTCCCCTGCCCTGCCAGCATGCTCCTCACCAGCCCATCCAGCCATATTAGGATCAGACCACATTCCCATATTATGTCCCTCAACACCAGTAGTGGGCATCATGCCCATTCCATTCATGGGCAAGCCTCTTCCAAAGAACGCTGGATTCACATGAGGAGCTACACCAGGCAAACCAACACTTCCCACCGGTGGGAATGAAGACAAAATCCCCGAAAATGGGGGAGTTGGAGCACCAGGAAACCCTCCATAACTTCCCATCCTCCCCATAGGTGCTCCAAAAGCTGGATCAAAACCCTGACCCATCATAGTTTGAGGGTGCAACAAAGGAGGTGTCGCACCGATACCCTGCCCAAAACCATTTCCACCATTCCCCATGATACCACGTCCCCCCATCCCACCAGGTCTATTTCTCATTGGACCAGTAGGCCCCCGATTTCCCATCCCTTGACCATTGCCTCTCCCCCAATTTCCTCTCCCATAACCTCTATTTATCATCACCGCCGCCTGGTAATTCCCGTATCCTCTATTGTTATCACCACCACCTTGATAATTCCCAAAACTCTATTGTTATCATTGCCACCTTGATAATTCCCAAAGCCTCTGTTGTTATCACCACCAACTTGATTATTCCCACCAGTTGCATTGTTGTTGCCCCCAATTTTACCTGCAGCATCACCACTACCCCTCCTTGCTTGAGCAAGAGCAGCCTGAGCCATCTGTTGGTTCCTATTAAACTGAGTCTCTCCCATTCGTTTGATACTATATGGAGAAGCAGATGCCACAACACATGGCCGCCCATTAAACATGTGCCCATCCATTCCCTCCTTGCAAGCTGTCGCTGCAGCAGGATCACAAAACTCAACCTGACAATACCCTTTCGATTTCCCACTCGCCTTCTCATCAAAAAATTTCACCTCCTTCACAAGCCCATACTTACAAAGCTCAGCCTCAAGCTCAGCATCTGTAGTCCACCAATGCAAATCACCAACAAATAGAATTGTCCCTCCACCCCCAGACCCAGTACCTCCACTCCTCGTCCCCGCCACAACCCCAGTACCAGTACCACCAGAACCATTTACATGTCCTCCACCTTGCCTAGCAAACCCTTCATTCACTGCATTTCCTACAATCCCAACACCAGCTGCTCGAGGTTGCTGACCAATCACTCGATTCGGCACGCTATTATTATTATTCACAGTCTGATCTTCTAAATCACCTACTTTACCTGACGACTGCCCTAATTCAACCCTAGGTAATGGTGCTCCGCCCGATTCCCTCACACCCATCTCATTATCGCTAAAACCCACATCCTGAAACCCCTCAATTCTACCAGAAAACCTAGAACCACCATCACCATCCTTCTCAAATTTCCTCTCCACAACACCAGGTATCGATGCACTCGACTCCGCCACCGTCTGCGGAGGCAGAATCGGCTCCACCTTCTTCTCCACCTCCTCATTTCTAGACTCTAAATCCTCATTCTTACGAAACGATTGAAGAAAACCCTCACCAACATTGACATCGTTGTAAAGATCTTCGTAGTCATCGTCTTCTTCGCCTAGAAAACCCTCGTCGGCAACGGCGGAGATCGCTTCGTTCCGATGATCTCCTACGTCGCCGAACCCACCACCACCTTCATTTTCATCCATAGTTATTGATGATTCCTAGAACTAGGGTTTTTTTCGATTCGAACTGGTTTCAAAACAATCAAAAACACTTTCATGAAAACAAAGAAAAAAAAAAAACATTATAATCAGAGTAAGAGATACTTACTGGGAGCTTCGGACTCTGTGAGAGAGAGACAGAGAGGGACAGAGAGCAAACCCTAATCTGGAAAATTTGTGAGCTTTGGAGAAAGGGCTTTTTTCGTTCTCTCTCGCTCTCTCTTCTCTGATAACATAACATGTTACGCACCTCTTTTGATTACACGTGGCACACATAAAATCAAATTATTTAATGCTGTGTTTGGTTAGGGAATTTAAAGAGGGATTTATAAAGAGAAATGGAAAACGTATGTGAAATGTGGATAAAATATATTTAAATTTCATCTAATTTCATACACATTTTTCTTTCTTTTTTTCCAAATTTCTCTCTAAATCTTCCAACCAAACACAACGTAAGTGTATTTTTTGGTTAGTTAAATTATGAGACATAAATACTGTGGCTGTTTGGAAAATTTCTATTTCAATTGGTTATTTTAGTTTTTTGTTATTTTAGTAGGTTAAATTTTTTGTGTTTAAGAAGATAGTTAGATTTCTTTTGTAGTTAGATGTAATATTTGTGAGAGAAAAAGTGAAATGGTTATAAGTTTGATGTGACATTTTGTCTTATTAACTATTTTAGTCTATTTTGCCTTTTTGTAGATTTTAGCCCAAAAAGTCAAAAAAAAACTCTTGCCAAACACCCCTATTCAGTGTGTTTGATTTGAGTTTTTTTAATTAAGTTTTTTGAAAAGTGAATTTTTTATTTTTCGTGTTTTTTATTTTTCATGAATAATTTTAAAATGTTAAGTTTTTTTTTTTTAGATGTATCTTACTTAGATGTGTGTCTAAAAAGTAAAATATTTAAGAAAAATATTTTAAAAAATATTCTAAAAAAATTAATAAATACACAAAAATATTTTAAAAAATATGAAAATTCAATATTTTTGATATTTTGTGAATTTTTTAAAGATTTTTTTTACAAAAATTATATTTTTTAAGTGTATTTATGTTAGGTGTGTCTAAAAATTAAAAAAATTGCTTAAAATATTAAAACAATTTAGTAAAAATAAAAAAAAAATACAAAAAATATGAAAGTCAAATTTTCTGAAAAGTATTTTTAGAAAACTCAAACCAAACAAAGTGATTAAATTTCAAAAAATAAAAAAGTAAATTACTCTCTCTCTTTTTTTGTGTGTATTTAATCATTTTTCTACTTTCATATTTTAAATTTATTTTTTTCTACTTTAACCATTTATGTTCAAGTTTTTTTTAAGGATAAATTACACTTACACCTCCTGAGATTTGAGTTTAATACATATCACCTCCTGATGTTTGGAAAATTACACTAACCCCCTTGTCATTGTAATTATTTAGACGGAATGAAAACATTGAACTTATACACTATCTCTTTTTTTCTTTGCTTTACTTTCTCTTTTTTTTCTCCTTTCCTTTACTTTTTTTTTTTAATGTAATTTCCTCTATTTTTCTACTAGGAGTTGTTACATTTTATATAAATAGGGGGATTTGTGAAATAAGACTATTAACCACAGGGGTGGGAATATAATTTCCAAAACATCAGGGGTTGGGTAGTGATTGGACCAAACCTGTAACAATCCGAAAATTTAAGTTGTCCCTTAAATTTTATACTAGTATTATGGTTGTATGTGATGATATATTATTAAAAATAATAATAATAATAATGGGTGTGGTAGTAAAATAAATAATTAATTTTCTGTTGGTATACGATAGAGTGTAATTTAGTTAGGGATTAATTTATTTATGTAGTTATATTAGAAAATTAGGCCAAAGTGTAATTATCTTAAATATTTATTAAAGTTAAGTATCAATCCATATAATTTATGGACGAATCTGTGGGAGGATACGCGGGCTACGTATGCTCTCACCTCATTATAAATAGGGAGGAGGTGATCTATGGAAAAGAAAGAAAGAGAGAAAAGAAGGGGAAAAAAAAGAGGGAGAAAAGGAAAGGAATGAGGGAAAAGGAAGCGAAGAAAAGGGAAATAAAATAATGAAAGTCGGAAGAGTCTTTGATAGTGAAAAGAAATAGAAAGGTACTACTTTTAAGGTGAGTTATATTATATCTTGAGTTACCATAATATATTTTACATATGTTTTGACTTACTATAATCTATTTTATACAAGTTGTATTTTATTAATTATATTAATACAAGTTATGTTTTATAAATATTTAATTACGTGAATTAATTTCTAAACTCTATTTGTTAAAATGAAACTCATGGATATGTTTGTTTATATTTTAAAGAATATTTGACAATGACATTATATACAATTATGTTTTGTAAGCACCACCACGGAAGTCTCACGCCTTGGGGGACTTAAATAACTATTGGCCTCTGTTTAGTCACTTTGTGGCCCTCTGTTGTCATGGATCTATTGACCTCTGTTCTGTACGGAGCAAAGTGTTATGCAGAGATAAGTGCTACACTATTGTGGGAGTCACCTCTATAATCCGTACGAGCCACCTCTTGAATTCGTACCTCTGTTCTGACTATCATTTTTGTGACCTCTGTTATGTTTTGTTCGGTACCATGGTTATGGTTATTTATTTATATAATCTCAGTTTTGCTACTTGAATGATTATTTGTTCAGACTGAGTAATCTTAAATATTTTAGTTACGTAACTATTCATGGTTATTTTGTGTCCCTTATACTCTTAGTATAATATTTCTCACTCTGCCATGTGCTTATAGCTGTTTACCAATTTTCAGAAACAATACAATTTAGAAATAACTTTTTGAAAGTCTTAGATGCGGGAATACGAAATAGACACACACAACACTTTTATGATATTTTTATATGTAAATATCGGCCTTTTGGTCAACAAATTTTGTAATAAAAATAGAAACTCCAATGATTATTTTGGTACCCTCACTTAAATATTATTTCCGCTCGCGTTTATTAATTTGTTCAAGAATTGACCGGAGATAACTTTAGGTAACTTCAAGAATAGCTGTTAAGCATCGTGATGGCCAGTAACGGAAGTTACCTCCGGCCAATTCTTGAACAAATTAATAAACGCGAGTGGAAATAATATTTAAGTGAGGATACCAAACTAATCATTGGAGCTTCTATTTTTATTACAAAATTTGTTGACCAAAAGGCCGATATTTACATATAAAAATATCATAAAAGTGTTATGTGTGTCTATTCCGTAGCCCCGCGTCTAAGACTTTCCAAAAGCTATTTCTGAATTGCATTGTTTCCTGAAAATTGGTAAACAACTATAAGCACATGGCAGAGTGAGAAATATTATACTAAGAGTATAAGGGACACAAAATAACCATAAATAGTTATGTAACTAAAATATTTAAGATCACTTAGTCTGAACAAATAATCATTTAAGTAGCAAAACTGAGATTATATAAATAAATAACCATAACCACGGTGCCGAACAAAACAGAACAGAGGTCATAGGAATGATAGTCAGAACAGAGATACGGATTCAAGAGGTAGCTCGTACGGATTATTGAGGTGGCTTCCGCAATAGTGTAGTACTTATCTTCGCGTAACACTTTACTCTACACAGAACAGAAGTCAATAGATCCATGACAACAGAGGCCACAAAGTGACCAAACAGAGGCCAATGGTTATTTAAGTCCTCCAAGACGTGGGACTCCCGTGGTGGTACTTACAAAATATAATTTGTTACCCAAAAGACAACCTAAGAGGGCGGTGAATTAGGTTTTTACAATTAAAAATAATAATATCCTAATAAAAATTATAACCAGCATAATAGATAAATATAGTTAATGAAATAAAAATAATTAAAACAAGTGTTCTAACAATTATGTCAATTAATGATTTTAGCACAATAAAAATATGGAATATAGCTACAGCAATTTAAATAAAATAAAGAGATAAGGGAGAGAGAGGCAAACAAATTTATAACAAATTTATAGTGGTTCGGTTTCAACTCGCCTACATCCACTCCTCAAGCTTCACTTGAGATTTTTCACTATGCTGTAGCTTCACGGGGGTGCTAGCAACTTCTTTACAAATTGAGCAATCCTCCACGGATTTTACACAGACTTTCTAAGTCAAGAACATTGAGTGTACTACACTCTTACAAGGTTGAAAATAATGTGTTTTTGCTTTCACAGAAAACTACAAGAATTATCTCTCAAAGATAGATATAGAAATAAAACTCTGATTTTTCTGTAAACCTCATATAGGAAAGATGGGCTTAAAGCTATACGTCTCAGTGTATAATTTCTGAAAGAGGATGTAAACAAAAATTGAAGAACACTTCTCAAAAAATTTTTCAGAGAATAGATGTGAGTGATTATAGATCAAAGAATATTTTCTGATTTTTTGTAACTTGTTTACATTAGAGGCTTTGGTATATATAATGAAAATTATAGCCGTTTATAGCTGTTGTACTCCATCATTACTAATTTGAATATCTTCCACTGAACCTTTCGAACTATTCATTTGAATTTATAGCCGTTTATAGCTGTTGTACTCCATCATTACTAATTTGAATATCTTCCCCTTGAACCTTTTGAACTTTTTGAACTGTTGCTGCTGGGCTATTTGAACCTCTGTTTTGGGCTGTTTGAACTCCTGATTTAATCAAATATTAAATACATTCTAACAACATCAATGATAAGGTTTAGGTGAGAAATAATGGACAAAATAAATTTTGATTCTATTTTTCTCTTTCAAATAAATTAAAATATAATTAAATAAATCATCAAAATAAATTTTGGATTCTATTTTTCGTTTTCAAATAAATTAAAATATAATTAAATAAATCATCAAAAAAAAATTTGGATTCTATTTTTCTCTTTCAAATAAATTAAAACATAATTAAATAAATCATCAAAATAAATAAGTTTAACAATCTCCCCTTTTTGATGATGGCACACAATGATGTTTTGATTTGATTTGGAGTAAGAAAAGCTCTCCCTCAAGTTATATTTCCTGAATTCATTTCTAAAAACATAGGTTAACACATATGTAATAAATAAGCTTTAATTAGGAACATGATATGAGACTAAGATAACAAACTATAAATACATAACATCAGATTAGTTTGAAAATAATACCATAATTTGAAAATAATACCATAATACATAACATCATAATTTGATCCCCCTGTGATATTATCAAAAGGAGATCATAGGTCAAAATCTGGAGAAAGATGAGGAAATGATAGTGATAAATGGCATCAAAAAAATAGATAATCAAAACATATATATATACACATACAACTTTCTCGTGTCTCTCTTTTTCCTTTGATAAATGCGTTTAACACGCGGCCTCATTTTTGCTTCATTAGCTGACAAAAGCAACTCACCTCGATTGCCGCTCGCCTCGGCTATCTCTCCCTCATTGTCTTCTTCTCTTCAACCTCTTCTTAATCACACTCGTCTGCTTCTTCTTCTTCACCATTCTCTTCTTCACCACTCGCTTCTGTTTTTTCGCAACTCATTTCCTTTACACCTCTCATCTCTAAACCATGGCTTCCTCATCCCGTCCCCTCACCTTGTTTCCGGACCTGAATGATCCCTCAAGCGCTGCTGGGCCGAGTGCCCCGGCGCCTACTCTTCCTAACCTTCCTTTGATGTCATTGAGCAAATAATGGCTGCGCAATCAGATATTGAAGCCAATCATTTCACACTGACGTCCTGTATGGAGACGGTGACTGCAGTCACAAAATTGGCACATCGACTGCAGAACAGAACGAGTGAGCTCCACCAGGTCAACGCCCAACTCTCTCTGCTCCAGAGCCTGTACAAGGATGCGTGATCAGAGATTTGCGCATTGAAGGCCGAAAATAAAGAGCTTAAATAAAAGACCACCTCCATGGCCCGATTTGGAGCAACGTCGTTTTTGGCTTTTGATAATCAGCGAGGAGTTCTTGCTCTCGACGAAAGCACGGGGGCAGGGCCTTCAAGGGCCTTCCAAGGTGATAAAAAGAGGAAGAAAACGATAGAAGATGCGAGTAAGTAAGATCGGCGTATGGCCGTAAAAAAAAGGTTTTTTTTTTTATGTAAATATTTTTATTTTGATCGGCGTATGGCTGAAAGAAAAAAAAAATGAAGGGTGTTTTTTTTTATATAGATATTTTTTAATGTAAATATTGTTATTTTAAGTTTGTTTTTGTTTTCTTCATTTCAGTTTTTGTTTTTATGTATATATATATATTTTTTAGCACAAAAGATGAAATTAAAGTGCAGAAAATAATAAATAAAAATTAAGCATAATGGCAAAACAACAAAAAAAAATAATGGAAAAGAAAAAAAAATAATGAGAAGAGAAGAAAAAAATAAAATAAAAAAATAAATAAAGGAAATGAAGCCTATTAGTGAAACGGGAAAAAATAAGTAATAATAATAAAAATAAACAAAATTAAGCCTAATAGCAAAAATAAAAAAAACAATGTATGCAAAATTAAATTAAGCTCAAGATGCAGAACAAAAATACATAGTTGTAAATAGTAAATTGTTAAGGATAATAAATGTATGAAGGACTTGAGAGCATTCAACTATATAAATGTTTCCATATCAATGTAGCAATATACATATATCATTTTAACAAAAATTCAAGTTTCACAGTCATAACAAAACTTTTTAAGTATAAATCGACATTCCAAACTCGCTACGAATAAAATTGAAGCGATCCTTGCTTAGGGGTTTTGTGAAAATATCCGCCAATTGCTTGTCGGTATTTATAAATTCAAGTACAATATTCCCTTTCTGAACATGATCTCTTAAAAAATGATGTCAAATTTCAATATGTTTTGTTCGTGAGTGTTGAACCGGATTTTTGCTTAAATTGATGGCACTAGTATTATCACATTTAATAGGGATATGATCATAATGCAAATCAAAGTCCTCCAATTGTTGTTTCATCCAAAGTATTTGGGCACAACAACTTCCGGAAGTTATATATTTAGCTTCGGCCATTGATAAAGCAACAGAATTTTACTTTTTGTTAAACCAAGATACTAATGAGTTAACAAGAAAGTGACAAGTGCCACTAGTGCTTTTTCTATCAAGTTTGCATCCAGCAAAGTCAGCATCCGAGTAACTAATTAAGTCAAATGTAACACCTTTAGGATAAAACAGTCTCAAATTTTGAGTGCCAATAAGATATCTAAAAACTCTTTTAACAGCACTAAGATGTGATTCCTTAGGATTTGATTGATATCTAGCACACATACAAATACTAAACATAATATCGGGTTTACTTGCGGTTAAATAAAGAAGTGAGCTGATCATACCTCGATATTTTGTTTGATCAATGGACTTACCTTTTTCATCATTGTCTAGCTTAATGGATGTGCTCATAGGTGTTCCAGCTATTTTTGAGTCATACATACCAAACTTTTTGAGTAGGTCTTTTGTGTACTTGGCTTGGTTGATAAAAATCTCTTCCTTACATTGTTTGATTTGAAGTCCAAGGAAATAATTTAGCTCCCCCATCATGCTCATCTCAAACTCACCTTGCACACACTTAGTAAATTCCTCACACAAGGTTTCATTAGTAGCACCAAATATAATGTCATCCACATATATTTGCACAATAAGTAAATTATCATTTTTAGTTTTAACAAAAAGTGTTGTGTCAATCGTTCCTCTAAAAAAATTATTTTCAATCAAAAATTTACTTAATCGTTCATACCATGCATGAGGTGCTTGTTTCAAACCATATAAAGTTTTTGATAGTTTAAAAACATGATTTAGAAAAGCATGATCTTCAAAACCTGGGGGTTGTTTAACATAAACTTCCTCATTTATAACACCATTAAGAAATGCACTTTTTACATCCATTTGATAAAGTTTGAAATCTCTAAAACATGCAAATGCAAGTAACATGCGAATGGCTTCTAATCTAGCAACCGGAGCAAAAGTTTCATCGAAATCAATACCTTCTTCTTGATTGTATCCTTGTACAACAAGTCTAGCCTTATTTCTTATAATTGTGCCGGATTCATCAAGCTTGTTTCGAAAGATCCATTTGGTACCAATAATGGTATAATCTTTGGGTTTTGCCATAAGTTCTCACACTTTGTTTCTCTTAAATTGGTTAAGCTCTTCATGCATAGCTATCATCCAATGTTCATCGAATTCGGCTTCTTGAAAGTTTTTAGGCTCAATCTGTGAGAGAAAAGCCAAGTTACTACAAATGTTTCTAAGTGAAAAGCGAGTTTCAATACCTTTTGTGGGGTCACCTAGGATTAAATCCCTAAGGTGATTATGAACAAACTTCCATTCTCTTGGCAAATCATCATTATTTCCTCATTCTTCTTGAGATGGAAAAATAAGTTGTTCAATCTTTTTGTTCAACTTACATGGTTGGTTCTCTTCTTTGTAGATATTTGAATCTTCCATATTTGGTTCCAAATCTATATTATCACTAACAATTTGCTTTTGAGCAGAGATGTTAGTTTCAGCAAATGCCACATGTATAGATTTTTCCACAACAAGAGTTCTTTTATTAAAAACACGATAAGCTTTGCTAGTTAAGGAATAGCCAAGAAAAATTGTTTTATCAGATTTTGAATCAAATTTACCTAAGTTATCCTTACCATTATTATACACAAAACATTTACAACAAAAAACATGCAAGTGACTAATGTTGGGCTTTCTATCATGCCAAAGTTCATATGAAGTCTTTTTGAGAATAGGTCTAATTAATGCACGATTTAAAATATAGCATGCGGTGTGAATGGCTTCGGCCCAAAAATATTTAGGAAGATTATTTTCGCAAAATATTGTTCTACTTATCTGTTCTAAAGTTCTATTCTTCCTTTTATTACACCATTTTGTTGAGGGCTCTAGGTGTTGAAAAATTATGTCCAATACCATGCTCATCACAAAACAATTCAAAATTCTCATTTTCAAGTTCTCTACCATGGTCGGTTCGAATATTAGTAATAAGAAAGCTTTTTTCATTTTGAATTCTACGACAGAGTTTTGTGAAAGAAAAAAGGTTTCATCTTTGTGTGCTAAAAATATAACCGATATAAATCTTGAATAATCATCAACAATAACAAGACAATAATATTTACCACCTAAACTAGATATCCTTGAGGGACCAAATAAATCCATATGCAATAGTTGTAAAGGCCTAATTGTGGAAATATGAGATTTTGATTTAAATGATGTTTTAGTTTGTTTTCCTTGTTGACAAGCACTACAAAGATGATCTCTTTCAAATTTAATTTTTGGAAGTCCAATGACCAAATCTTTTCTCAAAAGTTTAGCAATTAAATCCATAAGAGCATGATCAAATCTTCTATTTCATAACCAACTATTTTCATTATTAACATATAAACATTTAACATCACTAGTATAGAGATCATTAAGATGAAAAATATAAACATTATCATGGCGATTACCAACGAATAAAGCTTTATGATCATTTGTGCTTTCAATTGTGCAATGTGATTTATCAAAAATAACTCAATTACTTTTATCACATAATTGACTAATACTAAGTAGGTTATGCTTAAGTCTATCAACAAGAAAAACATTTTCAATAGAAGGGTTAGGAAAAATACCGATGCTACCAATACCGATGATTTTTCCTTTCTTGTTGTCTTCAAAAGTAACAAATCCTCCATCTTTCGATGATAGTTTAGTAAAGAATGATTTATCTCCGGTCATGTGTCTGGAACATCCATTATCAAGGTATCACTTCCTTTCTTTAACTTTGAACTTAAAACAAACCTACAAAATGACAATCAAGTGTTGGTTTTTGGTATCCATAGTTTCTTGGGTCCTTTTTGGTTAGTTTTGTTAGATTCCTTAACAATCCAAATCTTTTTAATTCCCATGTTTATATTATTTTTGAATGGACAAAAAGATATATAATGGCCTTTCTTTCTACAATAATGACAAGTAATATGAGGATGTGTCATGAGAGGTGTATTTTCAAAAATTGTATTGAGATTCTTTTGTTTCTTAATAGGGTCATATCCAATGCCCGCTTTATCAAAAACACATCTTTGATTTCCAAGAAGTATGTTGAGATTATTTCTACCTTTTGCAAAATTTTCAAGTGTTTTTGTTAAATCATCAACATTGTTTTTTAAATCAGTTTTCTCATTAGAGATGGTATCAAAATCATTTTTCAAAACAATTTTCTCTTTCTTTAATTCTTCTATATTACTAGATAAAGATGCAACATAATTTTTTAACACCTTATTTTTGGTACAAACTTTTCTAAATTCATCTTGTAGTTCATGGAATGCACTTTCAAATTCTTCATAAAGAGTAGTTACCTCATCTTGAGTAGAGTCTTCATCTTCAAGAGCCATGAGACATAAGTTGGCTACTTCATTTTCAATTTCATCACTTGAGCTTTCATCTTCACTTTCTCCCCAAGCTACTACCATGGTCTTTTTGTTTCTTTTGTAGTCTTTTCCATGATTCTTCAATTTTGGACAATCAATCTTCATATGTCCAGGATTTTTGCACTCATAGCAAATAATAGGCTATTTCTTGTTATCTTTGTTGTACTCTTTCTTGAAAGGTCTTCTTCCTCCATAATTGTTTTTCTTGAAGTGCTTTTTGAGATTTCTACTAAACATGGCATAGCTTTCATCCTCACTAGAGTTTTCATGTTCTTCTTCATTTGATGAGGCTTTGAATGCAATTCCAATTTTCTTTTTGTTTTCAACATCCTCATGTCCTTTCATGGTGATCTCGGGAGTCATAAGGGAACCCATAAGCTCATCCAATCCAAGTGTGAAGAGATTTTTGGCTTTTATAATAGCGATGACCTTTGCTTCCCAATTCTTTGGTAAACACCTAAGAATTTTTCTTACCAACTCACTGTTAGTATAAATTTTTCCAAGAGATTTCAAAGAGTTTACAATTTCAGTAAATCTAGTAAACATACTTGAAATAAATTCATCAGAGTTCATTTTAAACAATTCATTACTATGAACAAGCATATCAATACGAGATTCTTTCACTTGGTTTGTACCTTCATATGTTACCTCAAGTTTGTCCCAAATTTCTTTTACCGAGTCACAACTTGAAATTATATTATGCTCCTTAGAGTCTAATCCACAAACAAGGATGAGTTTGGCTTTAGCACTGGCTTGCAATAATTTGTGATCCTTCTCATCACATTCATCTTCTGTTTTAGGTACACTAATGTCGTTTACTAATTTGGTAGGGATTTTTGGACCTTTGGTGACAATAATTCACATGACATAATCAGTGACTTGTAGGTATATGGTCATCTTATCCTTCCAATGATTATAGTTGTTTCCGTCAAACAATGGTGACCTATTTGTGGCTTGTCCTTCAGCTAAGGTTGTCATGGATCGAAACTCTCAGATGGTTAAATCTAAAACAGGAGTCTAGGCTCTGATACCAATTGTTACCTAAAAGACAACCTAAGAGGGGAGTGAATTAGGTTTTTACAATTAAAAATAATAATACCCTAATAAAAATTATGACTAGCACAATAGATAAATATAGTTGATGAAATAAAAATAATTAAAACAAATGTTCTAACAACTATGTCAATTAATGATTTTAGCACAATAAAAATATGAAATATAGCTACAACAATTTAAATAAAATAAAGAGATAAGGGAGAGAGAGGCAAACAAATTTATAGTGGTTCGGTTTCAACTCGGCCTACATCCACTCCTCAAGTTTCACTTGAGATTTTTCACTATGCTGTAGCTTCACGGGGGTGCTAACAATCTCTTTACAAATGGAGCAATCCTCCACGGATTTTACACAGACTTTCTAAGTTAAGAACACTGAGTGTACTACACTTTTACAAGGTTGAAAAGAAGGTGTTTTTGCTTTCACAAAAAACTACAAGAATTATCTCTCAAAGATAGATATAAAAATAAAACTCTGGTTTTTCTGTAAACCTCACACAGGAAAGATGGGCTTAAAGCTATACGTCTCAGTGTATAATTTCTGAAAGAGGATGTAAACAAAAATTGAAGAACACTTCTCAGAAAATTTTTCAGAGAATAGATGTAAGTGATTATAGATCAAAGAATATTTTCTGATTTTTTGTAACTTGTTTATATTAGAGGCTTTAGTATATATAATGAAAATTATAGTCGTTTATAGCCGTTGTACTCCATCATTACTAATTTGAATATCTTTCACTTGAACCTTTTGAACCTTTTGAACTATTCATTTGAATTTATAGTTGTTGTACTCCATCATTATTAATTTGAATATCTTCCACTTGAACCTTTTGAACTATTCATTTGAATTTATAGCCGTTTATAGCGGTTGTACTCCATCATTACTAATTTGAATATCTTCCACTTGAACTTTTTGAACTGTTGATGTACTGTGCTATTTGAACCTCTGTTTTAGGCTGTTTGAACTTCTAATTTAATCAAATATTAAATACATTCTAACAATATTAAGGATAAAGGTTTGGGTGAGAAATAATGGGACAAATAAATTTTGATTCTATTTTTCTCTTTCAAATAAATTAAAACATAATTAAATAAATCATCAAAATAAATTTTGGATTCTATTTTTCGTTTTCAAATAAATTAAAATATAATTAAATAAATCATCAGAATAAATTTTGGATTTTATTTTTCTCTTTCAAATAAATTAAAATATAATTAAATAAATTATCAAAATAAATAAGCCTAACATAATTGTATATAAGGTCATTGTCAAATATTTTTAAAATATAAACAAACATATCCATGAGTTTCATTTTAACAAATAGAGCTCAGAAATTAATTCACGTAATTAAAATATTTATAAAACATAACTTGTATTAATATAATTAATAAAATACAACTTGTATAAAATAGATTATGGTAAGTCAAAATATACGTAAAATATATTATGGTAACTCAAGATATAATATAACTCACCTTAAAAGTAGTACCATACTCTTTCTTTCCATTACCAAAGACTCTTTCGACTTCCATTATTTTCTTTCCCTTTTCTTCACTTCCTTTTCCCTCATTCCTTTCCCTTTCTCCCTCTCTCTTTTTTTCCTTCCTTTCTCTCTTTCTTTCTTTCCCTTTCTTTGCCACAGATCACCTTCTCCCTATTTATAAGGAGGTAAGAACATACATGGCCCGCGTATTCTCCTACAGATTCGTCCATAAATTATATGGATTGATACTTATCTTTAATAAATATTTAAGATAATTACACTTTGGCTGAGTTTTCTAATATAACTATATAAATAAATTAATCCCTAATTAAATTACACTCTATCGTATACCAACATAAAATTAATTATTTATTTTACTACACACCTATTATTATTATTATTGTTGTTATTTATTTTTATTTTTAATAATATATCATTACATACAACCATAATACTAGTATAAAATTTAAGGGATAACTTAAATTTTCAGGTTGTTACAAAACCTCAAGGGGTGTCAATGTAATTTACCCTTTTTTTAATTTACTTTAAAAGTTAAATTGTGTTTAAAATTAAATAGAAAATGACACATTGACAGTCACGTTGCATAAAAATATTTTATTATGTCACACATCTTATACAAATCTAAATTTTAATATAATAATATATTTTGATGTTAGGTGACAGTTAACGTGTTATTTTTTGTTTAATTTTGAACAAAAATTAACTTTATAAGTAAATCGAGAAAATTTTAGGGTAAATTACACTAACACCTCTTGAGATTTTTTGTTTAATACAGATTTTCCATCACATTTGAAAAATTACATTTCCTTTTCTGAGATTTGTAATCTCGTTATAAATTGTCTCCTAGATTACTAATATCATGCCTTCAAAATTTTAAAATAACCATCTTGTCATTTTTCTTACTATTTCTCTTCCTATCATCAAAACTAAATTTTACAACTTTCTATCATTAAATTCTACCTAAATATATTCTTATTTAGTGATGATATACAAACATAAATTTTATATAGAATTTTCAAACATAATGATATAACTTAATAGTGATTTTTCACTTTAAAATAAAATACATATAAACATTATTTATATTAAACAACAATCACTGTGTTTGGTTGTGGTTTTTTGAATGCGGTTTTTTGAGAATTTTATACAACTTGTTTGGTTATTCTAAAAAATGAGTTATGTTTTCAAAAAAAATATGTAAGATCTGATTCTTCACGTGATGGGAATAGCCTAGGCTTTAGTGCAATCTACTTGTACTCCTCTTCATAGCCTAGGCTTTAGCCTATGGTACATATAGGTACATTTTTCTTTTTTTATTATTTACACAGACAACCCAGAACTATTTTTCAGTTTGACTATTTATTTAAATTTCATGAAAATTCTACAATTTCGAAAATAAATATAAACATAAATATATGATGTTTTAAATTGTAAATTTGTAAAAAAATTTATGATTTCATAAATAAATTTACACATCGATTCACATTTTTTTTAATGCCAATTTGAAATAATTGGGCGTTTTTCTGAAATTACGGTTTCCGGAAATTTGTACATAAATTCACTGTGTTTTTTGAAAACTTGTATAAATTTACATTTTTTTGGAAATTTGTATAAATTTACCATTTTTGCAAATTTGTAAATAAATGTTGGTTATTTTGAAATTTTTTACATAAATTTGCCAAGCGTATGATTTTGTGAATACAAATTTATGATTTCATTTTGTGCATAACATTTATGAAAATTTAATTATACGAAATAAATTTTTTAATGCCAATTTAGAAAAAAAAATTACGTTTTCTATGGTTGCAATGAGTGGAAATTTTATAAAAAAGTGATACAGTTAATGGTAAGATATATACCCATAAATGGGTACATGCCACATTATGTTTTCATAAAACCAAGCATGTATATATATATATGCATATATATATATATATATATATATATATATCTATATACTATATATAATGTACCTGAGAGAATGTTTTGATGTGAATTTTTTGTGTTTTTTTAATTGTTTCAATCATTAACTTGGAGGGAAATTTAAAATTGTAATGATGTATTTTTTGGAAAACCAAGCAAGGATTTTTTTTTTCAAAAAAGAGTTTTCAAATCACTTTTTCAAAAAAAATTTCAAAAAAATGCAACCAGGCATAGTGAATGTCACTATCACAATATTTTTATGATATTTTTTCTATAAATTTTTATATATGAATATATATATTTTAAAAACATAAAATTTGTACAAAAAAAACTTTTAAAAAAATCATTGAATACAATAAAATAAGATAATATATTGGATTTTTATATTTTTGTATTTTTTTATATCTGGTGAAGTAAAAAAATACAAAATATTAAAATTCTTAAGTATATTTAGATTAGGTTTATATAAAAAAACAAATAAAAAATTCAATAAAAATAAAAAAAAAATGAAAAATATAAAATATAAAAAGCTCAATTTTTTGTATGAATTAAACTAAAGAAAGATGGTTGTTATTTTTCTTAAAATGACATGAATAAAATATCTATATTATTTTATTATTTTATATGTATAAAAGCTAAAAAGGAAATATGTCATTTTAATCTAAAAGGGGCTAAGTGTAATTTTTTAAATGTGTGGGAGATTTGTATTAAACAAAAATCTCAAGGGGTGTCAGTGTAATTTACCTAAAATTTTAAAACATAAAAAGCTAAAGTAAAAATAAAAATAAATTTGAAAGATCAAAGTAAGAAAATGACTAGGCCTTGTTTGAAAATAGTGATGTAATAATATATAATGACTTTTATACTTTTTGAGTAAATTAAGTGGTTGCCAAATAAATATAAAAAGTCAAACTATAATTTACCCCAAAATAAAATGTTGGACACATAAAATAGGATAGAGGGGTTTGTTAATTCTTTAAACAGGCATTTATTCATAATTTTTTTGACATACTTATATTTTACTTAGTTTAAATTTTTTTCTTACATTCTAATAAGTTTTATGGGTGATATAGTTACCAAAATATTCCTAATAATAATAGGGTGAAACTTGCATTAATATTCATATTGACAATGTGAATTTTCTATGATGTGAACAATCATATTGTCAAATTTATTTAATGTGAATATTCACATCACCAAGGTGTTAAAGGTAGGGGTGTTCATGGTTCAGTTACGATCGGTGAACCGCCAATCTGCCATCCATCCGCCGATTGGTGGATTGGAAAAAATCAATCCACATCCGTCCGCCGAATCGATGGATGCGGATTGAGTGGATTAGCAGATGGATGCAAATTGATTTGGTTGTTTAAACTTTTACAAATTTTAATATAATACAACAACTTGTCACCATTTTTTTTTTTTTGGATGACAATCCAACTCAACATAACTAAAAGATAAAAGATTATCAAGTAAATTGTTAAATACCAATAATAAATACATATAAGAAAATTATGCATTATTAAAACTATTTCATTACTTTTTTTATTCAAAAATATTTAATTTGATTTTTTTTTAAAACGACAAAATTAAGCCTTATACTTTTCACACAAAAATATCAAATATCAACACTTGTCATTTAATAAAAGGATTTTCAAATTGAAAATAAATTGAAAATACAACGGAATGTCTAAACTCTTTTTCAATTGAAAATACAACCAGAATATTTAAACAAATTGAAAACACAAAGTCTTATAAATTATTAGGGGTGCTCGCAGTTTAGCGGTTCGGTTGCGGCCAAAGAAACTTCAACTCCGCCATCCATCCAAAACTAGGCGGATTGGACAAAATCAATCCACAATCATTCGCTCATCATTACGCATCCGTCCAAAATGCAGCGAGTCGGTTCAGTTCGTCGATTTCGGTGGATCGGAATATTCGCTGCTCACCCTTTAAGGGTTCAAAAAAATATTTGTAACGGTAAAATTATACATAAAATACTTTAAATATAATAATTAGGATTTAATGGATCAAATTTTAAAATAATAGAACTTATTAAGATATAAGAATACCTTATGAATTAATTAAGATACAAATATTTAAAAGAAAATTTTATAATAAATTCTCCTTTCATTTTCATTCTCCTTTCATTTTCGATGTGGAGAAATTCTAAACTCATAGATTGACCATTTAATTTATACAAACAACTTTTTTATATTTCAATGTTCCCTTGATGAATGGAAAAATTATTTATAAGTCTTACTTGGAAGACTTATTTTAATGTGAAATTTTATGAATATTCTTTTAGAGTTTAAAATCCTATTTAAATAAGAATGTGTTCCATAAGGTCGTATGAGTTATAAATGAATGATACTAGTGTACTATTATACTTCTAATTTATTTCCATATTGTACTTTATTTTCTTATTCATCATATCATGTTTGGGAAAACTTTTATGAAAGACAAGTTTACAGGTAACGACCGTGCGAGTTTTTTTAGCCTTGAACACGATATTCCAGTACATTTTCAAAATGTTACTTAAATGGATGTAAATATGGTCGATGATATGATGAAATTTGAGGGTTGTGTGTTGATTCCTTCGACATATTTCGACTCTAATCGGTTAAGGGGAAGACGTAATTTTTTTTGTTTGTTTGTTTGTTGAAGTGTGCTGCTGTTTGTTGAAGTGTGCATTGTTCATATTTAATAGGGTATTGACAATCTATTACACTCATTGATAAGCACACTTTGGCCAATGTGTATATTTGACATTGTGATAGCTGATAAGTTTTGATATGTTCGATGTGTGGGGTGGTCTGTATGGGTTCAAGGGTTAGGTTGGGGGTCACTACTACAAATATAGATAAAGATCACACTTTTTTTGTGTGATGTATGTTTTTTAATCACACCTTTTAAGTTTTATTAAAGTGTGGTCTTTGAGAGTGTGATTAAAAGGGATCATTTTTAATCACACTTTTTAAGTGTCATTAAAAAATGCTTTCATCACATCTTTTAAGTGTGATTTATAATGTTTAAATCACACCTTTTAAGTGTGATTAAAAACATTTAGATCACACCTCTTAAGTGTGATTAAAAATAATTAGATCATATCTTTTAAGTGTGATTGAAAATATTTAGATCACACCTTTTAAGTGTGATTAATAACTAATAAAACATGTGATAAAAAAAAGAATTCGACATATTTAAAGAATAATCAATATTATTTTTGTACACGCATTTGAAAAATGTAATACACACTATGGGGGTGTTTGGCAAACGGAGGTTTAGGCTATTATAGCCTCTTTTAGAAAATTAGTCCAAAAGTCAAGTACTGTAGCAACCTTTTACAGATTTTCAAAAAAAAAAAAAAAAAAAAAAAAAATAGCCTCTGCACAGGTGACAGTGTAGGGCCGGCCTACACTGTCAAGTGTCAAACTTCTACATCATTGCTGAAATTACTTATTTACCCCTTGAAATCAATTTAAGAAAATATATTTTTAGGGATAAATTTGTCATTTTAAATTTAAACATCATTTCAACACACTTTCCAATACAATAACTCAACTAAAAATTTATCTCATCTTCCCAAACACAAAATTAAAATAACCTACTAAAATAACCAAAAAGCCAAATAGCCTACTAAAATAGCCACTTCCCAAACGAGGCCTATATATTGGGTAGGTTTGGTTTGTGTTTCTGAAAAAAAAATTTAGAAATTTTCTCTACAAACAAATTTCAAAAATTTTCTCTACCAAACAAATTTTCCCAAAAAATTTTTCCAAAACACACAAACCAAATAAGTTTTCCAAACAAATCTCTCTCACACACACATCAAATCACTCACTTTTTCCAAAACTCTCTCTCAAAACAATTTTCCAAAACAAATTTCCCAAAAAATCAAACCAAACATGTTTTCGTACTTTTTATCTCTAAAACACATCTCTCAAACACAAACCAAACATACCCATTATATTTTGAATCACAATCATATATTGAATGGAACAACGTCATATATTTCATAAATGAAAGTTAAATGTTCAAAAGTATATACAAAGGAATTAATAAAAAAGTTTTTAACTGTGATTACATATATTAAAAAATGAAAAAAAAAAACTTGAAAAAAACTAAGTTCTTGAATTCTTTAACCATATTTTGCATCTTTCTAGGAAATTTCTGACCTGAAAAATAAAAACACAAATTAATTCAGAAACCACTAAAAGCATATGAATAGACTTACTATTTTTGTAGAGACTGTTCTTGTCTTACAAAAGACAAAATCGGACAATTTCTCATCACACTGACTATTCATCCCCTGCATCAATAGAAAAAGAATAATGACTTTGATTGTTACTAATATAAAATATTTGTATTACCATATACAAATATGACATATACATAGAATCAATAAATCCAAAATGAAAATCTTCAATGTATAGCCAGATATTTTAAAGTCATAAAACCAAATATATATAGAACCAACAAATCCAAAATTATAAACCAAACATAAAAAAGAGTTCCCCCCCCCCCCCCCCCCTCTCTCTCTTCATTTCTCACCAAATCACTCTAAACACATTGTAATTTTTTGAAATCAGCTTCTAGCAAACAAGAACTCAACTTAACTCAACTCCATTGATTCATAATCCAACTAATTTGAAATTAAAAATAAATAAATAAAAGAAAAAAAAAACTGCATAATTGGTTCACTCTCCAATTATGAAATAACAAAAGAGAGCAAGTTACTGGATTTGGATTTATCAATATTATCCTCACTCTTTATATGAAGACTGGTTTTCTTGTAGCCTATGGAGCATGATTGAACAGTATATATAAACACATATTAGTAAATCATAGCCTTGAAAAGATTTTATCAAAAAATTATTATGGCAACACATCAACAGAGAGAGTAAACTAAACTAAATCCCAACAAAAATTAAAACTCAGATCAAGGTAGAGAAAAAAAAAGCAATTAATATACCAAGTCAAGATGGGTCAACTCCAAAAGAACAAACAAATGAACAATCCCCACAGTTCCAGTATTTGAGTGTTGAGCAATTCCACCAAGATTTACATAATCCTAACTTGTCTGATAGAGGAGTATGCTCCACCCCTATTGAGTATTATTATATGCAAAAGTTAGCAAGAGTTTTTTAGTATTACAAAACCATCAACTGAAAATGTAAAAACATAAGGATTGAATAGAAAATCATAACTACAGACTTCAAAAATATAATCAAAAGAAGTTAAAATAAATAGATTTTTTTTTTTCTTCTTCTGGATAAATAAATTAAGCTAAGTATTAACTAAAGACACCAAGAGGCCGCTATCCTAGTACACTAGATATCTAGCACTCCACAAAAAGTCAAACTAAAAACCACTTGGCAAAACTAAGCTCTCATATTAAATCAATCAAAGAAAAGGATGACTCGCAGAACTATTGCAAATATGCTGGAAAATGTTCAACAAATATAAAATAATTAAGAAACAAAACACATAAATTTCAATTGAAAATTTATGGTCTGTGATTTTGTGTGTGTAGAGAAGGCTTATAAGATTGAAGCAACACCCGATCAGTGGCATTTGCATCCACTCCACACTGCAAATAGGCAACAACTATTTTATCAAAATGGCATGCTAATTTAGCAAGATATAAAGCATAGAGAGATTCATTCAAGAGATTAACTAGTCCCCAGATCCTATTAAACACATAGCAGTAACTGTTCCAATTTGCACATGGCACTCTGCTTACAAAAAAGCTTACACTACTTGAGGAAAAAAACACAGAATCTGTCTGAATAATTCAACTATTCAACCTTAGCAAATTGACAAGTAGCAAAATGTTTGCCTAGAGAAATTTAGTGAAAAGCATCTCGTTTCAACCACTTCAATTTACAAGAGAGCCCACATGGTAAGCATATTCTTTGCGTTACGGAGAAGAGAAGCTGCAACTATTGTATTTAACTCAAATGACATGACTGACGGGAAAGAAAGCAATACTCAGAACGACCATGGTGAAGCTAAGGGAAACCAAAGACAACCTAATGATTGAAATGACTATAATGTTTGTCTTTTATAAATTAGTTGATGTGATTGGATGATAAACCTAATGTAACAGTAGTCATTGGTTGTTTTGCTACAATGTTTTTAGTATGTAAATTTTATGAAAATTGCTGCTGGACAGCCCATTTGAGTCAGCGAATATGATTTTTTTACCTTAATGAGAGCATCTACCACATCCATGAACCCTCTGCAGCATGCAGTGACAAGAGAATGCACTGCAATATGAGGACGAATCAGGTTAGATCCCATGAGCAACTCCACATGCCTTGTACGACCATGATAACTTGCCTCTAACAATGCCTCCTCACAAGCTGGCTGAGAAGCACCAGCTTTAACTAAGATTTCCAAAATCTCAAGGTGGCCCTCCCTCATTACTGCTGTTGTCGCGAAGCCCCTGAATAGTTTTTGGTTCACATCGGCTCCAATGCTCTATCATTTTGACAAATGCCAACCCTCGGCACATTGCAAAAATAAAGAAAAAACTCAACAAGGAGACATTCGTCATTTTGACACAAAATCTTCAAGCTGGTTAAGAAGAAACAAATTAAGCTAGCAGCATAGTAAGCATTTTGGATTCTTCATCAAGTACAGGTAGCCATGGCCACTCCCAAACAAAAATGGGCAACATGAATGATGTGACACATAATGGGACATGGGACTTCAACTAAGCAGCCAGTAGGTGGTCATTAATATGAAGAAAAAGGAGAGTGTATCATGTACGTGTGACACATAATGGGACATGGGACTTCAACTAAGCAGCCAGTAGAAGGTCATTAATACGAAGAAAATGGGGGATGTATCATGTACGTATGCCACTATGCACAAGCTCTGGTCAATGGTTAGAGACAACCCAAAATGGGCCTCACCGACCCAAACTTGAAAATTTATATTAAAAGAAAAAAAAGAACACGCCATGAAATGAAAAAAATTATAGTAAAGAAAAATCTTTTCTAAGTAACAAATGGTTAGAGACAACCCACGATGGGCCTCACCGACCCAAACTTGAAATTTATATTCAAAAAAAAAAAGAAAAAAAAGAACAAGGGATGAAATGAAGAAATTTATAGTAAAGAAAAATACGTTCTAAGTAACAATTATTTTGAAAATAAAGAAAATTATAGATAACATTGCTTTCATTTTTTTCCCCTTTAACTTCATAACACATGCCTAAGTAAACATAAGATGAAATGAAATAAGACAGATCACACATGATATGCCCAGAGAATAAAATGAACATAACAGCAAAAAAAAAATAAAAATTGGTACACCTCTAAAGGGACATCAATCCATATAGAAAGCCCGTGTCTCAATAATGCCCTATAAATATTAATTGGAAAATCGAGTTTGAAAACAAAACTTGATGTTTGAACACAACAGAATAGACTAGTACTGCAAAACAAGACAAGTAGAGAAACGGAGGAACCAACAGACATACAGATTAGTTGTGCTCTGAACTGCACCATTTCTAGCACAAACAACCAGGTGACCCATGGATGATAACTGCTTCAATACTTCAGTCTGATAAAAGATTCACCGTAAAAGTTAACCAATTTATCTAGATTTGAGCAACTAAAGCAGATTGCGTAATTGGATTTATTGAATTTTTTACAATTAATTGTTCAGTTTTGGTCACAGGATGCCTAAATTGCAAGATAGGCATTTGCTCATTTATTGCACAATCCCATTTTAAATAACAAACCTAAAGAAAGAACTAAAACTAACAATCCCAAACCCCTAAAGCGGAGCATTAAAGAAATGTCTACAAAAGTTACCGCCGATTTAGAAAATCCTTCCTTATCTCTCTCTCTAAAAGATTTGCTAGCAGATCCACCACGTGCTGCTTCCTCAACCAAATTATCACTACACACCAAGTAAACCAAAAAATTAACTCAACTACCATATTTCAAGCTGAAAGAGCTTCTCCTGATTTTGCGACAGGATTAACTAAGTGACCATATAGTTACAGTGAATTTCATTTTGCATACATCCAGAACCATCACAGTTGGCAATATCATAAAAGGAACAAGAACCATCATCGTGAGCAAGAACAACTAACCCTCAGATACAAACCATCCTCCAGTTGAGGTCTTATGGCCAATTTCATTGAACTGATAAATGAAACTATCCTCAGTCTCCTCTTCAATAATCATTTAACTGATAAATGAAACTATCCCCTGTTACCTCTCTGACTTCATCCCCATCCAATCTCTCTTAACACATAAACACCAAACAGAAATATGCACAAAACAGGGACAAGAGAGTGGAGCTCTTAAAGTAACCTCATTGTGCCAACACAGTTTTTTTTTTTTTTTTGAGTCAGGCATTTTTTCAAACAGTTAGAGGTTAATAATATTAGATAACATTTATAGACTACCATCTATTACGTATGTACAAATATACATAGCATGTATATGTTTATGAGAAATAAATATAGAGGAGAGGATCTTGACAGACCTGATATCATTGGACGGTGCTGATCCCAAACTAAAAAAATTCCTATGTATTCATTCTAGACACACAGAGGAGAATCAACCCAACACACTGGCATATATAACAAAAAAATTCCTATGTATTCATTCTAGACACACAAGAGAAAAGAGATTATGAGGGAGTAGGAGAGCGATAAAAGATATACAATCCCAACTATGCTCAGTCTAGTGTTCACTTCATGCTCGAAAAAATGACCAGGAAGAGAGGAGAACTATACCTGGATGTTGGAGGGAGATTTAGAGACGCCGATGTTGTCATCGGTGGGGAGTTACCGCCACTGCTAGAGAGTGAGAAAATGGGGAGATCTGTAGACGCCGGTCTACGAGAGAGAGAGATTGTGAGCGTCTGCGAGAGCGAGAGAAGAGAATTGAGAGGAGGACGGTTACCTAGACACGCTGGTGTTGTCGCCATAGCGAGAAAGAGAGAGAGAGATCTCTTGCCTTCTGATGAACCCAGTCTTCTACCTTCCTTTTGAAAGTAGCCGAAGAGTTAAATGTATTTTGAATTTTTTTTTTTTTAACTCGTTTGGGAAGTGGTTATTTTAGTAGGTTATTTGATTTTTTGGTTATTTTAGTGGTTATTTTAGTTTTTGTGTTTGGGAAGATGAAATGATTTTTTAGTTGAGTTATTGTATTGAAAAGTGTGTTGAAATGATGTTTGAATTTGAAATGACAAATTTATTCCTAAAATTATAATTTTTTAAATTGATTAAAGGGGCAAAATGATAATTTTGCTGCTTAGGTACCCATTGCCGGCTGTGACAGTGTAGGCACAGCCTACACTGTCCAGCGCTGTCACCTTTTTTTTTTTTTTTTTTTTTTTGAAAAATCCTCCCAAATAGGCTATCATAGCCTCTTTAGCCGATTCCCAAACATGTGTTTTGGTGTTAGGGTTTTTTTTAAAAAAAAAAAAATTTGAGAATTGTATATTTTATATAAAAATTAATTTTGAATATTTTATACAATCACACTTATTTAAGGAGTGTGATTAAATATATATATATATATATATATATAATTACACTTATTTAAAAAGTATGATTAAAAAGTAGTAATATATATATAATCACACTTTAATTATAATGTATGATTAAAAATATATATACATATAATTACACTCATTTAAAAAGTGTAATTAAAAATAATAGTGTATATATAATCACACTTTAATTAAAATGTGTAATTAAAAAATATATAAATAATCACACTTTAATTAGAATGTGTGATTAAAAAATATATATATAATCATACTTATTTAAAAAGTGTGATTAAAAAGTAGTAGTGTATATATAATCACACTTTAATTAGAAGGTATGATTAAATATATATATATATATATATAATCACACTTAATTGAAAAGTGACATAAAAAATAAATATTATCACACTCAATCAAATTAAGTGTGATTAAAATATCAATCTAATTTTTTTTATCACACTTCCAATAAAAGTGATATTTTTTTTTTTTTGTTAAAGTGTGATCTTTAACTATTTTTGTAGTAGTGGGTATTTGGTTTTGGTTGTTGAATTGGATGTCAAATGTAAACCACGTCATTGAATGACAATTGTACATTAGGACTAAAATGATCATGTTACGATGTATGCTACATTTAGTATGTAACGTTAATTTACATACACTATATAGTAAATGACATTTTGTGTTTGTTCAGTTGTATATGTGTTTGAATGTATATTGTGTCTTTGTTGTGATCAGTGTTTACATACATGTCATTGTACGTTGCGCAAAATTATTGCGGATTTGGGTTTATAATTGAATGTGGATTGAATCTCATCGCTCGATATTGAAGTTACGTTGGGTTGAGGGTGATGGTGGTTTAATACATGGGTTGTGTTAGCCGCAAATAATAAAAATTTTTATGACATACATATTGTATGCCGTTAATACATCAGCTATACACGACATGCGTAAACCAGTTGTTAAAAATATTGAACGTTTCACGGTGCACAAAAAGCCAACTATTTAAAATATTGCACTTTCCACGACACGAAATTATTGTTGTGAAAGGTATGACTGGAAAAAAAAAATAGCGCCAAAATGAAAATTTAGAGCGCCAAACACCAAAAAAATCTTTAAAAAGAAAAGAAAATAAACAATTAAAAGCCTCAACTTTTCAGTCCCAACATCAATCTAAAAAAAATAAATCTTCTCTTTCTCTGGGTTCTAAAAGAACATTTATCTCAAAAAACCCTCCAGCTTTTGTTCCATATTCTAGCATCTCTGTAGTGCCTCTCTCTTCATCACTTTACTCTCTAATACTCTGTTTCTTCTCCACTCCACAGCTTTCCACAAAGACCAGGAAGAATATTTCATCGTCTTCTACTCTTATATTTCTTTTCTCCTCTGATCCTCTGTCATGACCCAAACCCGCCCTTATAGGTTTAGCGTCGTAACTGGCCAGTAATCCTTAGATTACCTAAGGCCTCTGTACAAAATAACATATAATTAAGGGGCTAGCGAAAGCAATTATACAAAATATAATGTCTATAGAGCTATGCAAACATATCCAAGACAAAAATTTAGAACTTTATATACACATGCAATGTCATAAATACATTAGTCTTACGTCACCCACATGTACGGATAAAACCAAAATAGGACTTAGCCTAGTATACAAATAAAGAGAAATTTGTTCAGATTTCAACAAAAGAAAAACAAAGTCTTAAACTGAATTCACAAACTTGACCACTAGACTCATTCCAGAACCTCTTTGGGAGGCACGAAGGTTGGCAAACAGACAGAACTCCAGGAAATCATCTCTGAGCTTGGTCACCTACATACATAAATAATACAGTGAGTTAGAGCCCAGTAAATAATAACAAAGTAAAGGTTTTAATAAATGATATCCATAACAGATTCAGAATTCAGAGTTTAGTTCAGAAACAAATTCATATTCATATCAGATTCTCATAGATAATCGTACATTGTACATCCATTAGCGCTAACAAATAGATGGCTCATGATTACATGAGACGGCCATAAAGACCCATATACAGAGCAAATATAGACAGATAATGGGTATGCTTAACCAGTTCCATGATGGAACCTCTGGTACCAGGTAACAGACATATATCACATGATGTTAAGGATGCCACGATACATTTCAGAAAACTGGACAATCATTCATTTACACAGAAAGTAACATTTTTAGAAAAACTGATCATATCATTTTAGTCAAAAAATACTTATAATCAAACATATCTTTACAGAGTTATTACTCACAGATGGCTCCAATAACAGAGTAGTCAGAACAGACAGATTAGATAGTCTATGGCGTGTAACCTACACAAACACATTGAAACACAAGCTCGGAAAACACTTAACTCACTTCTTTTCTATCTTGGTGTGTTTCTAATTTTTATCCTCATTATTATGTCTTAATTAAGGCTTATGAATGCCTAGGATGCAATGAGGATGCCAAAATGTAAATTAAAACATTTAGTCAAATTTTCAAAAACATGGTAGTCCACTCGAGCGCAACATTTGTCGCTCGAGCGGTCTACAAAATCTGCAAAAGTACTAGTTGTATGATTTTCACACTCGACGATCGCTCGAGCCAAGGACTGAGCAAATAGGATCTCTGCTCGAGCACTACTTCAGTCGCTCTAACAGTTTGCAAAATCTTGTAAAACTTTTAGGAGTATGAATTTTACGCTCGAGCTTAGACTTCTTCGCTCGAACGGATGTACAAATATAAGGGTGGTCGCTCGAGCGCAGGTTCTACCGTTCAAGCCAACCCCCAAACTTTGCAAAAGTACTAGGAGCTAGCATTCTTCGCTCGAGCGTAGACTCCACCGCTAGAGCGGAGAGTGCAAATTTTGAAATTTTCAGATTTGTTTCCCAAGTTCAAAACTCAATTTCAAAGCTTCAAAACACATCCTTTTGGAGCCAAAACTTGGTAAAACATTGAGAAATTCATGATATATGATAAATTACAAACCATTTCATAAAATCAAGCCCAAAAGTTTTGCCAATTATACAAAACAAAACTTGAAACTTCCTAAACATAACATGCATAAATTGTCATGAACTCCAACAATCCAAAACATGATCAAAAGATATAAAATGGCATGACACTTGATGAATTTCCAAAACCAAGGTGAAAGAATGACAAGCATGAGAGAATTACTTGAAATCAACTTCAAAATATTTAGAATGCACATGCATGCATGAATCCTTCTCAAAATCATCTACCTAAGTTTAATTCTTATACTAATTTACTCAATTCTCTTGTAGTCATGAATCTACCAATTCAATTATAAGACTAAAGGCTTGAATTCTTACTTTAGGTGTTCAATGTGGTCTAATTGCTAAGTTGGATGAGCATACAAATTAAATTCTTCCAATTATTCTTCTTCTCCCTTGATTTCAAGCTCTACCACTTGATCTCTCTCTCTCTCTCTCTCTCATGTTTTTGAGTGAAAAAGATGAGGAATGAAAGTGTAAATAATGGCCTTAAGTTAACAAGTTGCCTTATATAGGCTTGATTAAGAAGTTTAATTAATGAATAATTAATTGGCATTATTTATTCTAATTATTTGGTTTCGAATCGAATTCTAATTAAATTTACCATAATGCTATAAAAATTTCAGATAACACATAAATGGAGTCAATTTCATATTTTGTGGTCGATAAGGCCCTTTATTCGCATAACAGAATAGAAACACAAACAGATATTTCTACGACAGACAGATATAAATGCAAATAACATATAACACATGCAATTAACGTAGAATTTCATCTTAATTACTTATTAGGCCTTCTTAATCAAAGATCATAAGCTAATCACAGGTCAAGGTTGTTACATCCCCTCTCTCATATATGCTTCTTGGGCTACGAAAACCCTAAATTCGACTTCAGATCTCTCTCATGCACGCATTTCTTCGGTGCGAAGACCCTGAATCTGACTTCGAATCCCGTCGGTGTAAGGTCTCTCTCTCTCTCTCTCTTATCTGTGATTTTTTTTCTCATTTTTTTGATTTGATTTGTTTTGCTAGGGTTTTAGATCTCAATTATTTACCATCGATATGCAATTCTGATTTGTGCATTTCGATGGATTCGTTGCTTTATTTAACTTTTATTTGGTTGTTAATTTGTGTAAGAAATTTGATTTGTGTATCACTATCAATAGATCTTTGGTGTTGAGTTCATTCTTAATTTTCAAATCTCTCTCTATTGATTTTGTTTTTGCTATTTAGGGTTTATGTGTATTAACCCAGTAGATGAACACCAGCCTTTCATGATTCGATTGGTTTTTATTATTCAATTTTTACCATACACATTGAACATTGGTCGATAAATGTTTGTGTTTTGCTAAATTTTTGGAACCCATCATTCTACAGATAGTTTTGCTTTGAATTTTACTCAGTTTTGCTGAGTTTTTTGGGGGATCATTTCAATTGAAAAGCACAAAATTTTTCTGATTCTTTGCTTTTCTGTTTGGGGGGTATGGAAGTTAAGTTGCAAGGTCATGTGTGTTTGGGGCCAAGCTGTGCTTTGTTTGCCTTTTTTTGCCACCTAAACGAGTTTTTCTAGTGAAATTCAATGCTTAGCTACCTTGGTATTTAGTTCACAAGGCAAGAAAAAAGTTATGCACAACTGTGTGTGTGAAATAAGAGTAGTGATATACAAATATAAAAATCTATGCTAAAAAGTTATACTGAATGATTTGGTTGGGTTTTGAGCTATCATCTCAGAATAAATAACTCATGGAGATGTCTTTAATTACCCAAAATAACACTGCCATGTCATTATGGTTACAAAATTATGTATACAAATTCTGGTAGAATAGCATTTTCCTTGGAATAAATCTATTCATTTTAATTTTTAGCATTAGGGATGAGTTTTGATTTTCGTTGCTGTCGCGACCCAAACCTGCCCCTATACGTTTAGCATCGTAACCGGCCAGTAATCTTAGGATTACCGAAGGCCTCTAAAACAGATTAACATAATATTAGGGCTAGCGGAAGCAAATAACAAATATACAACGTCCATTGAGCTGTGCAGACTTATATGAGACAGAAGAATTTTAAACTTTTTATATACATATTTACACACCATCCTTACGTCATCATATATATATATATATAGATTAGACAAAAAGGACTTAGCCCTATTTACAAAATAAACAAGGACTTGTTTAACCAAACAAGAAAACAAAACTTAAACTTTAATCGCATAGCCATAACCACTTGACATATCTGGAACCTCCACGGGAGGCACATAGGTTCGCTGACAAAAATAGATTCTAGGCAGACGCCTCTAAGCCTGGTCACGCGCCTGATCACCTACATATGTAAATAATACAGTGAGCTGGAGCCTAGTGAATAATAACAAAGTAAAGGATTTTAATGAATGATGTCCATCACAGAGTCAAAAATCAGAGTTTATATCAGAAACAAATTCTTATAAAAAAACAAAGTCTTATGTATATTCAGATTTCAAATCAAAAACAGATTTATATCCATATTTATATTCAGAAATCAAAGTTCACAAATAATCATACGTGGTACATCCATTAGCGCTAGCAAATCCGATGACCCGTAATTGGGACGGCCATAAAGGCATTCCGATGACTCATGTGCACAGAGACGTTTCCGATGACCCGTAAAAGGACGACCATAAAGGCATTCCGATGACCCATAAAGGCACGCATATCATATAATGCTAAGGATGCCACGAATACATTTCAGAAACTTGGACAATCATTCATTCATGCAAAACATAGTATTTCAAAAAAAATAAATAAATTGATCATTTCATATCATAATGTTCAAAAAATATTTAAACGTGAACATAGCTTTACAAAGTTATTACTCATAGATAGCTTCAGAAGCGAATCAGACATGTTAGACAAATTAGACAGATCAGGCAGACGATAGCGCGTGACCTACACAAACACATAACATATACATATTGAAACATAATATCACTTCTCTGATCAAACTTGACTTCTCTTGTCTTTTTCTGTCTAAATAATCCGAAGTTTTACTATGCTTATTCTTTCTTTATTCAAATGAATCGGGTTCTCATTTCACATAATCTTTTATTAGTAAGTTCTTTTTTTCCAAATAGACCGATCTTTTACTTGGCTTCTTAAACAATTACTACTAGATCAATGATTCATTTTTTAATTAACTAATTTATATTGATTGTTAGCTTATTAATCTTCAATGAGCCATAAATCATGTCTAGAATGCTTTGGGAGGAGATGAGATGAAAATATAAACATTATGTGATTTTTCAAAACATGCTGAAAATATCCTAACTGTTCAATCCACCACTTGGTCGCTTGAGTGGACTGTGTTGTCTGCAAAAATACTAAACGGGTCAAAAGTACGCTCGAGCCAACATTTAGTCGCTTAAGCGACTAGTAAACAAAAGGTGGGTTCGCTCGAGCCACCAGTTGGTCACTCGAGCAGTATGTAAATTTTCTGGGTTTTCAAAACTGTAGATTTAGCTTCCAAATTTCAATTCAAAACTTAGATTCATACATATTTAAACATGTAATGTCATTAATAAATATGAACACATAACTAATTTCCAAATCTTAATGCAAAACTGATTAAGGCCGAAATGTACATCATTGAGGCCGTTAATTAGAATCTCTTAATTTCACTTGCTGGTCAAACCGTATATTTTATGTGTGTTGAATGTCAATCAGGTTGTACATCGTCGGAGCATAAAATGGGCAAAAAGACAAAATTTGAACAGAGTTGACTTTTTCTAGAAAAGTCAAACTGATGTTTTAAACCTATTTGGAAGTGAGTAGAAGTATAAAAAGAAAAGGACAAGGCTTTTCTAGGGTTCTGAATTTGTTTTGACCAAAAGAGAGAGGCTAGGGTTTAGGAAGAGAGAGGAACAAAAAGCTTCAAAGATGTCTCCAATGGTGGTTTATTCTCCTTCTACCTCCTTCCACTCCTCCATGAGTGGCTAATCTTCTTTTTCTAGGGTTTTGATGAAACCCTAGCCATGTAACTATTTTGTTTTCCTTTTGATTCTCAATTATATAAAGATTTGAACCATTGTATGGTGTTTTAGAAATTCTTTATATATAATTTTCATTATCTTTTCAAATATTTGACTTTCTGTGATTGTTGAATGTTATCCATACATGAGTTTTCTATTCTTTCACATTCAAGGTATGAGACGAATCATACTACGAGGGACGAGTCGTGTCACTACCCTAGTTTAGAGTGAACGGTTCGTACTACTTGAGATGGTTCGTGCCGTACATTGAATGTGATGATTTTATTGTTAAATGCTTTGAACTTGTAGTTGCAAAGCATTAATCTGTTCAAACCCTAGGATAATTGATTTCAATTGGAAACCCTAATTACGTGGCTAGTGGTGGATTCTTTGCCCTAGTTTTTCCCCCAATTCAGTAAACCAATTTCATTTATTATTAATAATTTAATTCCTTAGTTTAATTTATTTATTATTAAATTAGGTTATAATCATTCAATCTTTTTATCAAAATTAATTTAGGAATTGATCAATTAAATTAGTTTAATTTCACAATAGTCCCTGCGGATCGATACCTGGACTTGCCATTATTCTGATTGAATTTGGTATAGTTTAGTGATTATATTTTGGTGTGTTCAACGACCCATCAAAAACCCTCCTTAATTTGTCAAGATTAAAGCTATAACTTCATGAATATTCCATACCTTAATGATTCAAAAATTTTCTTCCTTTTTCTTACAAAATATGAAATTAAAGCTATAAGGCTCTTAGAAAAATATCTACATATATGAAATTCAAATTAAGATCAAATTAATTCTTGATTGTCAAATTCAAATTACAATTTATTTCTTAATTTGTCCAAACTTATATTTAATTCATTTTCTTTATAGCAAAATCAATTTCTTAGAATGTGAACTTAACTCAATCTTTAACCAAATACTTAATTTATGATCATATATGTTTCAAAATATATTTAAATTAAATAACACTTTTAAATTATATTACATGCATGGATTAAAATTCAAAATTAAACCAATTTCTAATTTTCATAATAAAATCACAACCTCATCTAATTTTAAGATTAACTCTAAATTCCCATAAACTTGATTTTTATAAAAATTCTTCCTTCTTTTCTTCAAAATACGAAATTGCATGGCTCAAATCCTAAAAACTTCATTGTGCATGTAATTTATGAGGCTTGATTTAACTATAACTTTGAAAATCAAACTCAAAATTAATGAAACTACAAATTATATTCCATGAACATGCAAGTACCTCAATTTCTTACTCAAAACCCAATTTCTTACACATTCCATAAAGTAATCTTAAACTCTTCTTAATTTCAAGTATAAAATAAAGATTCTATATAAATTGAGCATAAATTTTCTTACCTTAAGTTTTAATTTCAGAAATTATAATTAATTTCCCTTGGGTCTTCTCCTTCTCTTTCAATTTCTTGAGTTTCCCTTGATTTCTCTACTTCTTCAATCCTTTGAGTTTCTCATTCCCTCTCTCTAGACTCTCAAAGTTGTCCAGCACAACAAATGAATGACCCACCACTCTTGAACTCATCAGATATACATCCACATGCACCTCAATTCTTGACAATAGAACACGTTCTAAAGAATTCTATAATTTGAATCATAAATGGAATTAACTTAATACGTAATTACCCATTAGTTTAATTAATCATCTCTTGATTTTAATTAGTTAAGTATAATTCTCATGCTAATTAACTCAATTAATCATAACTAATAACAAATCCCACATAATTTAAGTGTCTAATTTGACTTCCATTAAGGTCCAATTAGTTATATTTAAAATTTATCAATCTAAATCAGCTTTTTAATCAAACTCTCAAAAGGCTCCAAATATTAAATTGAACTTATCACTATCCTCAATTTTGGTTTCTCACATCAATAAGGCTTTTAATTTCAGATCAAACTCAAAATCTTTTTCAATAAATTACATACTCAATTGAATACCTCATAAATAAATTTAATTCATAATAATCTTAATTCCCAATTCTCATAACTTAATTTACTCCAATTCGGACCCAATTAATCAAATCTCAATTTTACAAATCTGAATCGAATATTTAATTAAACTCACATACGGTCCAATACTCGAAATTAGAATAATTCAATTCACCAATTATACTCTGTCGAGCCATTTAGACTTTCAATTTCTGATTCCAAAATAAATCCTCAATAGAATCATATACGAATCAGCCTCCACAACTTTCATAAATCCCAAATTAAATCCGAATAATAACAATTAAAATTCAAATCTCCTTAATTAATTATATGCTAATTATTATATGCGGTGGGGTCATCACAATTGCATTTGTAATTAGCACATTCATATATTTGTGGGATCATTTTGGTTATCATTAATTTTATCCCTTGAGTGTTTTGTAATTTCTTGACTGTAATGTTAGTTTTCAATGTTTTCTTTTTTTTCCAGGTTGCTCCATTTTCCCTCTAGTTGATTTTTTTCCCTGAACATCTTTGTTCTGAATTCTGACTGGATAAACAATCATCAGCCAGTTGATATGAAGTACTAGTTGTCTTAGCAATCTTGAGCAATGTTGCTTCATGTTGTTTTTGTTTCCTAGTATGGTTTGTAACTCTCATTTCCATTTGATGCCTATGCATCGATGGATATTTCCATTTACCAAATTGGAAGTGATACGATCTTTTGAAGTTCTAGTTGCTTCTGCAATGGTATGATCTTCTTCTTTTGGTGCCTCATATTGTATCTAATAGAGTGATGGAACATGGAGTTCTTCGATCTCAATATCATTGTAAAGACTTGAATCAACGGTACCTTACTCAGTTCTTAACAATTTCTAATTTGCATGGTTATTGTTTTGTGTTAGTTTTGTGGTTTTGAATTTGAATATAAGTATATATGCATGTGTGTCTATATATATACTGGGAAATGGTTTAATTGTGGACTCCAAAGTTCAACACAGTTGTCAAGTCATCTCTGAAATTCTATGCATTGGTATTGTTAATATATAATATGTTATATATAATATATGTTAATAATAATGTAGACAGCACACACATAATGTAGACAGCACACTTTCGGCTACTTTCACTAATGTAGACAGCTACCTTTCGGCTACTTTAGATTAATATATGTTGTATGCTCTTCCCACTCACACACTCTTTTATCATTACATTGCATTTCCTCAGCTATAAATGTAAGCATTCTTGTAACCTATCTGACATAACAAACAATACAACATTTCATTTCAGTCTCTCTCTCTCTTTTCTCTCTATAAATCTCACATGGTATCAGAGCGCAGTAACTTTGGTGTTTAGTCCCGTACTACACTTCTGGCACTCTGATTTTCTTCACTTTGGTGTTTAGTCTCGTAACTACACCAAACAGCTCGGAATCTCCTTACGATTCCAACGGCACCAAGCCCGTCACCAGAAACGCTTCCACGCGCCTCCACGCGCCGCTTCTTTGCTCGGCGCGTCGCTGCTTCCGTTGCCACGCGCACACGCGCCTTCACGCGCCTTCCCCTCAGCTGGATCGTGCGCCGCACCTGCTATCGTGCACCCGCGTGCGCCGTTTGCCTACCGTGAACCGCGCGTGCGCCGTTCTGCTATTGTGCACCCGCGTGCGCCGTTCTGCTATTGTACGCCGCACGCCCTTCCTGCTAACGTACGCCGCACGCTCCTTCTGCTAACGTGCGCCGCTGACGTCATTTTTCCTCCTGCTGACATCATCACTGCACAGCCCACCTTTCCTAGCTATTTTCGACCTTCCGGACTCATTGGTACACTCTGTTTTATCAAATTTTGCTCCTACAGGTCTCTTCCTATCAAATTACGCTCTCCTAAACTATTATAATGGATCGTCATGATGCCTCTCATCCCATTTCTGTTATTTTGGATGGTTACAACTATGTTCTATGGGCCCAAGCCATGTCTTCCTTCCTCAAAGGAAAGAAGCTCTGGCGCATTATCACCGGAGATGTGACCCAACCAGTAAAAGACACTACTGACCAAGCTCCCACTACTACTGCTACATATGAAGACCGACTTGAGGAATGGGACAGCAAGAATTACCAAATCATTACCTGGTTTCGTAATACCTCTATTACCTCTATCAGTCTTCAGTTTGGTCGCTTTCAACTTGACTCTGTCACTACACCTGCAAAGGACATCTGGGATTTTTTGAAAGAAAGATACCAGACCACTGGTCTTGCTCATCAATATCAGCTTCAGAGCCAACTTCATCGAATGCGCCAAGAATCTAATCAGTCCATCAATGACTTCCTTTCTCAAATGTACTCCGTTTGGGACCAGCTTGCTCTTTCCGAGCCGCCTTGGCCTCACCGAGAAGATGCTGTCTTATTTACTGCCTATCGTAATCAGCAAAGATTGGTGCACTTTCTCATGGCTCTCACTTCATCTTTTGAGCCCGTACGTGCCTCTCTTCTTCATCGCCATCCTTTGCCCACTTTGGAACAAGCTATTTCTGAGCTGTTATCAGAAGAGACTCGTCTTGGTACTCTCCAAACTCATCATGTGGACTCTGTTCTTGCCACTCCTCCGTCCCGGCCATCCTTTACCCAGCAGACTAGTGCTTGCCTCTATTGTCAGAATCGGGGCCTCCCTTCCACACATCTCCTGATCAATTGCCCGGTCAGAACCTGTCAACACTGCAACAAACTTAGTCCTGGTCATCTGCAACAGGATTGTTTTCGCAATCCCTCCCGCTCATCCTCCAACCGCCACTCCTCTCGCGGCGGTTCTTCCCGGGGGAGTTTTCATCGTTCTGGGAATCGATCTCATTCTGGGAATCAGTCTCATCATCACACTGCTGCTGCTGCCTCTGAGACTGGCTCTGAGTCCCCTGCTCCGTCTAGTTCTGAGTCCCCTGCTCCGTCTACTCCTCTCTTTTTCCCACGGATGTCGAGGCCATGTTCCAACGCCTTCTCTCTGGTACACCTCCTCCTACTGCTTTGTCTGTGATTCCAGGTAACTCTTCTTGGTATTTTGACTCTGCCTGTTGTAATCATATGACCTCTAGTTCCACTATATTTTCTTCCATCTCTTCATCTCCTCATATTCCCTCAATTCAAACTGCTGATGGTTCTCTCATGCCTGTCCGTCATGTTGGTACTGTTTCCACATCATCTTTATCTTTACCTCAAGTTTATCATATCCCTGCGCTCACTTTAAACCTTATATCTATTGGTCAACTCTGTGACCTTGGTCTAACTGTCACCTTTTCTACTACTCATTGTTTGGTGCAGGACCCTCAGACGGGGCAGACTATTGGGATCGGCCGTAAGCACGGACGTCTTTATGAGCTCATGCACCTTCATGTTCCTGACTCTCCTCCGATCGCTGCTCCTGCATCTGCTTCCTCTGTTTCACCTTTTTATCTTTGGCATTGTCGCTTAGGACATATTTCTGTTAATCGCTTACAGTCTTTGGTTTCTAGTGGACAATTGGGTCATGTACCTCCAGCTACTTTCGATTGTATACCCTGTCAACTAGCCAAACAACCTGCTTTATCATTCAATAAAAGTACTTCTGTTTCTCATGCACCCTTTGATCTTATACATTCGGATATTTGGGGCCCTTCCCCTACTACTACTATGGGGGGATCTCGTTATTTTGTTGTTTTTATTGATGATTTTTCCCGCTTTACCTGGATTTTTCTCATGAAAACTCGTTCTGAACTTAAACACATTTATTATCGATTTGCTCAAATGGTCCACACCCAATTTTCCAAAACCATCAAACTTTTTCGCTCTGACAATGCTATGGAATATCGGGATTCAGATTTTCTTTCTTTTCTTCAGAGTCATGGTACCCTGCCTCATCGTTCATGTGCTGGCACGTCTCAGCAAAATGGCCGTGCTGAACGGAAACATAGGCATATTCTTGACACTACTCGCGCTCTCCTTCTCTCTTCTTCTTGCCCTGAAAATTTTTGGGGGAGGCTGCCCTCACTGCTGTCTACACCATCAATTGTGCTCCTACCCCTATCATCCATAACCAAACTCCCTTTGAACGTCTGCATGGCTCTCCCCCTCCATACACTAATCTTCGGGTTTTTGGCTCTGCCTGCTTTGTTCTACTTCAACCCCATGAACACACCAAACTTGAACCTCGTTCTCGTCTTTGTTGCTTTCTTGGGTATGGGATTGAACACAAAGGCTTTCGCTGCTGGGACCCTATCTCTAAACGCCTTCGTATCTCCCGCCATGTCGTTTTCTGGGAGCACAAAATGTTTTCCTCCCTATCCTCTTTTCACTTACCCACACTTTCCACTAATATACTGTTTACTAATCCTTCTATCGATCTCTTCTCTGATGAATTTGATACAGGTTCCTCCTTCATCGAGACGCCCTTGCTCACTCCTGATCCCGTCCAGCCTGCTCTCTCTGACGGTCCACCTCTCACTGTGCCGCCTTCTTCTCCACCGGTTCTTCCTCCTACCGATCCTCCTACGGGTCGGCCGCGCCGGGTAACTCAACCTCCTATCCATCTTCGTGATTATATTGTTGGGTCTGCTGCCTTTTCTACTTATGAACCTACCTCCTATCGTGAGGCTTGTACTAATCCTCTTTGGCAGCAAGCTATGACTGATGAACTCCAGGCTTTGGACAAAACTCATACTTGGGATCTTGTTGATCTTCCTCCTGGCAAAACCGCGATTGGCTGCAAATGGGTTTACAAAATCAAGACTCATTCTGATGGCTCTATTGAACGCTACAAAGCTCGTCTTGTTGCCAAAGGCTTCAATCAGGAATATGGCATTGATTATGAGGAGACCTTCTCCCCTGTTGCTCGGCTTACCTCTGTTCGCAGTTTACTTGCTGTTGCTGCTGCTCGTCACTGGGAGCTTTTTCAGATGGATGTCAAAAATGCCTTCCTCAATGGTAATCTCCTTGAAGAAGTTTACATGCAACCTCCACCTGGGTCCACTTGTCCACCTCATAAGGTTTGCAAACTACAGCGTGCTCTTTACGGTCTCAAACAAGCGCCCCGAGCCTGGTTTGCTAAGTTCAGTTCTACCATTCATGACTTCGGGTTCACTTCAAGCTCCTATGACTCTGCTCTGTTTCTCCGGACCACTCCTCATGGTACTACTCTTCTCCTTCTGTATGTGGATGATATGATTATCACTGGTAGTGATGCAGCTGGTATTCTCCACCTCAAACGGTTTCTTCACCGTCAGTTTGAAATGAAGGACCTTGGTACACTTAACTACTTCCTCGGCCTTGAGGTCTCTCATGATTCTACTGGTTCCTATTTGTCACAGGCCAAATATACATCCGATCTTCTAGCTCGTGCTGGTCTTACAGATTGCAAAACTACCTCTACTCCGGTTGATCCTCAGCTTCGTCTCACTCCTCTCGATGGAGATCTCCTCTCAGATGCTACTCTTTATCGCCAGCTCGTCGGTAGTCTTGTCTATCTCACAGTCACTCGTCCTGACATTGCCTATGCTGTTCACATTGTTAGTCAGTACATGTCGGCTCCTCGCACTCCCCACTATACTGCTCTTCTCCACATCCTTCGCTACCTCAAAGGCACTATGTTCCATGGTCTTCACTACTCTGCTTCCTCCTCTCTTGAACTGCGTGCCTTTTCTGATGCTGATTGGGCTGGGGATCCTACGGACCGACGCTCCACCACGGGTTTCTGCTTTTTCTTAGGGGATTCTCTTCTTACTTGGCGTAGCAAGAAACAATCTCTCACTGCCCGTTCTAGTACCGAAGCTGAATACCGGGCTCTCGCCGATACTACTCAGGAGCTTCTATGGCTTCGCTGGCTTCTTACTGATCTGGGTGTTTCCTCTGCTGGGCTACCTCTCTCTATTGTGACAATCAGAGTGCCATTCAGATTGCTCACAATGATGTTTTTCATGATCGCACAAAGCATATTGAGATTGATTGTCATTTCATTCGACAGCATGTTACCCGGGGCACTGTTCATCTTCTCCCTATTGCCTCTGCCGATCAACCTGCTGATATTTTCACCAAAGCTCATCCTCCTGGCCGCTTCCGTGACCTTGTTTCCAAACTCAACTTGGTGGATGCCTACCCTCCTTGAGTTTGCGGGGGGCTGTTAATATATAATATCTGTTAATATATAATATATGTTAATACATAATGTAGACAGCACTCACACATAATGTAGACAGCACCCACACTACCTTTCGGCTACTTTAGACAGCATAATGTAGACAGCACCCACACTACCTTTCGGCTACTTTAGATTAATATATGTTTGTAGGCTCTTCCCACTCACACACTCTTTTATCATTACATTGCATTTCCTCAGCTATAAATGTAAGCATCTTGTAACCTATCTGATATAACAAACAATACAACATTTCATTTCAGTCTCTCTCTCTCTTTTCTCTCTATAAATCTCACAGGTATGATCAATCTTTATGTTCTATCTTGATTTAATGCTTGCATTTATCGTTTTTTAATTGAATTGCGATACTTCTTTCTCACAATTTCACTTTGTTTCGGTTTAATTCTTCTCAATTGTGGTCTATATTTGTTCTTATTTATACTAAAATTATTTTACTCATTTCTCATGAATTTCCAAACACCACTACAGACATGACCATAGGTCATAACCAAAATAATAAAGATTTGCCCAAGGTTTAATGAGCTCAAATGAAGCTAGGAGAACAGGATTTTGATGGAACAAGTAATAGAGACATTTGCTAGAAAAAATAAGTTGTTGATTTCAGGAATAAAAAAAATGGAGCTTTTTTTTGCAGTAAATTTTTTTGATGGAAAACAGAGTTGCCGCTCTTGTTGGTTAGATACATAAGTAATGTATTTATTTCATAGAATTTTGAGATATATTAATAATGTAATTGTGAGAATTTTCTACTGTAACAATAAATTCTTATGTAGTTCCTATGTTAGGAATTTGTGCCATTTAACTCGTAAAAATCTTAAACATATTCTTTTAGGTTGATTTGAGATGAAGTGAACACTAAAAATTCTTTGCTTAGATGATTAAGAATTTGAATAAGAAAAAAAAAAATGAAAAACGAGGCTTTGTTTTTGTCCTTTGAATAGCAATCTAGGAAGCACAAAGACAACAACAAAATAATTAAAAAAAAAGGTTCTATTAAGGTGAAGTGCTTGCTTACATGGATTTAATGTGATAGAATAAGTTTTTGTTTAATTATAGTGATAGACTTTTCATGCCATTGTTAGTCACAATATATCTACTTATACTGTGTTTGGTTGGGAAATTTGGGGAGGGATTTGGAAAAGAAAAGGGAAAAGGTGTGTGAAACTAGGTGAAATATAGGCATGTTTTATTCACATTTCACCTACCTTTTCCATTTTCCTTTCCAAATCCCTCCCCAAATCCTCCAACCAAACAGTGAAATCATAAAACATGATTATAGTAAAGATTTTAAAAGGAAACTCTGTTTAGAAAAGTAGATAGTAAGCAGGCCTTGATTTGCCAAAACCATCCAAATTCTAGGTTGTCGTCCATGTCTCCCTTCACAACAAAATAAAATAAAATAAAAAATTTAGGCCTTTTTTCAATCCCAGGAAAAGTTAAAAAAAAAACACCAACAAAAGTCTTCCCACCTTTTTTCCCGGTAAAGGGATCAAAATATTCCAAGTTGTGGTAGCATAGAATTTGATGATTGCATTCAGCTTATGGCAAAAGTCAAAAGTTGGAATGACTTTGCAATATTGTGTTTGCACTATTGGTTTCTTAAGTTCTGTAATAACATTATTATCAATGCAATTCAGAGATGGCTGTTGCCTGCATTTGTATGATATGGTTTATGAGAGTGTAATTTATATCTAAATTTGGCCGAGCTAAGGAGGAGACTTCCTTGGAAATTGGGCCGCGCAATGGACCGAGGTAAGGATAGATTTACTTCGGTCCAAGAACTAAACGGATATGGGTCGCGGTAGAAAAGACTAGCAAGTGGGCCGCGGTCCAAGTGTTAGTTCGGTCCAAGTATGGAAGGGAATTCTTCAAGTGTTACCTCGGTCCAAACGTGATTATAAGTTACCAACCGGAGTAGAAATAGTTATCTCGGCCATGGCAATCGGAGCCGAGGTAATGGCTTCTCTTGGTAGGCTTCGCTCTGGATAGCGGTAGAAGCCTTGAAGTTAGACCGGTCCAAGAGAGCCTTGAAGTTAGTCCGGTCGTAGAAGGACTTGAAGTTGGTCCGGTCCCAGAAGTGCCTAATGTTATCTCGGTCCAGAAGAGTACTACGGTTAGTTCGGTTGCCAGATGGCCACACTCAAATTAGTCCGGTTGCGGCATAGCATGACTAGCTCGATCGGACCTAGCTAGTTGTTAGTCCGGTTTAGCCATGCCATGGGTCGCGCATGAGAAGCCGAAGTAAGTACAGGGAGGAAGAGCCGAACTAACGATAGTTCGGCCTATTCTGCGGCTAACTACAGTCATGTTTACTTCGGTCATGTTGGAGTTCGGTCATGGTAAAACCATCTCACTTGGTTTAAGCAGTGAGGGGGTGTTGAAGGATAAGCATTATCTTTCAGGAGTATATTCCTAGGAGGACTCTGAATGGAGGAGTAAAAGTCCTATTCCTAGGAGACTCTGAATGGAGTAAAAGTCCTATTCCTAGGAGGACTCTGAACGGAGGAGTAAAAGTCCTACTAGGATTGTGCCACGCGGAACCTATATAAGCTCACAATATCACCTTTGGAGAGTAACACAACTTTTGCTCCCTGATTACATTGAGCTTTTGCCTACTTGTCTTGCTTTCTGACTTAGGCATCGGAGAGGTTTCCGGCACACACCCGCCGGCCAGCTCACGTTTGTGTTTTCAGGTGACAAAGCGACGTCGTACAGAGGAACGCAGACTTGATCAACAGGATTATACGAGAAGGTATATTTCTTTCCCGTACAATTGGCGCCGTCTGTGGGAACTCAGACAAGAACAACCTCTTGGTCAAGCTTTCTCTCGAAGATCAATGGCGAACAACGAAGAACTTCCTCACTCCACCATTGACGGACTAACCCCAGAAGGGGGTGCAAGGCGCGAAGGCCTACCCTTGGTCGCTCCCATGGCGAGTCTGGAACCACAAGGACAAAATTCCAGAAGGGATGCGAGGGGACGAAGACGGAATAACAGCCCTCATCCCTCTCGCTCGCAAAGCCCAGAAAGACAAAGGCGCAGGATTGATCCTCAAACTCTAGAGGATCGCGTCAGGGAACAAGATGAATTAATTCGCAAGATGGCGGCAGACATGGAGTCACTCAAACGCCAGGTGAAAGGAAGAGAAGTGGCGACAGGAGAGGGGCGCGACAACAAGACACCCCCTCGCCATTGGGAAGGGCGTAGTAGGAATTCTACACCCTCCCATGCAGAGAACAGAAGCCTCAGGACAGGCGATACACTATCCGGATCTTCCAGAACTCGTCGCTCCAGGTCTGAGAGGACGAGATCCGAAAGGTCGAACACGGAAGAAGCACATATTGGCCCTCGCATACGCACCAAACAAGGTCCAGACAGACGAAGTTGCCCAGATCGTCCGACCTACGAACCGTGTTCAAAGAGAAGGCACGATGGAAGGAGGGCGCCAGGGCGCGCGATCCACACAGAGTTTCTGCATTACAGCGGTTGGCTCCTCGGACGCATGGAAGCGTCGAGGTTGGAATGCCACTACCGCGCCCTGCCTACGAACCGACGGACAAGGCATTAGCGAGGCTGCAGACCTCACCATTCGTTCCGGCGATTGAAAACGCACCCCTACCATCAGGCTTCCTTCAGCCCAAATTCACTACATATGAGGGGAAGACGGACCCTTACTCACACTTGAGCCACTTTCGCCAGGTCATGGCTGTATACCGGCGAAACGAGGCTCTATGTGCATCCTCTTCCCATCTAGCCTTGGCGACCTAGCTTGACTTGGTTCGAAAAACTCCCAGAAGCAGCATAGCCTCCTGGGCGCAATTGGCGGAGGCTTTCGTAACAAGGTTCAGAACAAACACTAAAACCCCGGTGGAGATCGACCAGTTACTCTCCATCGACATGGTGACAAGGAGACCCTAAGATCCTACAATAGTCGCTACTGGGAGACCTTCAACCAGATTGGGGACTGTCCACCAATCTCGCCATCGCACAGTACAATAGAGGTCTTCCAGTCGGAAACAGGTTGAGGGACTCAATACCATGACGCCCCCTTACGATGGAAGCCTTGATGGAAAGAGTACACCAACATATTCGCGTGGAGGAAGATAGCGCCCGCGCTAAAACAAAATCTGGCACAACCGCAATACCAGATAAAATGACCACGGCGAAAGTCAACACGGTAGAACGTCCAAGTAGAAACGGGCAAGGCAGGTGGACAACGGAGAGGACCAAGCAAAGAAGGTTGAGAGTCCACACTGCATACCACGGTGTTCAAAAAACCAATCTACCGAATTCTCAGCGAGATACGCGATGAACCTTTCGTCCGATGGCCTGCTAAGCTGGGAGAAGCGCAAAAAGACTACGACGAGAAATCGCGGTGCACCTTCCATGATGAACAGGACACCGCACTGAAAATTGCACGCCATTGAAGCAGCATTTGGAGGAGTTAGTGGCGGCTGGGCACTTGGACCAATACATAAAAGAAGGAACACTTTGATATCCGGAGATGGCAAGTTAAGGCCCAATTGGGAAGGACCATACAAAGTGGTAGGATTAGCGGGAAAAGGGCATACCACTTGGAAGATGGAGATAGCAAGCCCCAGACCATGGAACACTGCCAGTCTCGAGTTTTTTTTCTCTAGGTACTTGTAATTTCATTCTCCTCAATAAAACAAGTCTTCCCTCTTCAGCATAGAGTATTTTCTTCTGTAACAGTTGTTTTAATGAGCTAGGGGCATTAAAAGCAGCGTTGGCTGGAAAAACCAACACTTACCACTCTTTTGCACCCTTTGCCGAAGTAAGGACCTAGCTAAAGGTGGTTGGCAGGTTTGACCAACAAAAAAACTTTTTTGCACCCTTTAGCCGAGGTAAGGACCTAGGCTAAAGGTGGTTGGCAGGTTTGACCAACAAAACTCTTTTGCACCCTTTGGTCGAGGTAAGGACCTAGGCTAAAGGTGGTTGGCAGGTTTGACCAACAAAACTCTTTTGCACCCTTTAGCCGAGGTAAGGACCTATGCTAAATGGTTGGCAGGTTTGACCAACAAAAAAACTTTTTTGCACCCTTTAGCCGAGGTAGGACCTAGGCTAAAGGTGGTTGGCAGGTTTGACCAACAAAAAACTTTTTTGCACCCTTTAGCCGAGGTAAGGACCTAGGCTAAAGGTGGTTGGCAGGTTTGACCAACAAAAAACTTTTTTGCACCCTTTAGCCGAGGTAAGGACCTAGGCTAAAGGTGGTTGCAGGTATGACCACAAAACTTTTTTGCACCTTTAAGCCGAGGTAAGGACCTAGGCTAAAGGAGGTTGGCAGGTATGACCAACAAAACTTTTTTGCACCCTTTAAACCCAGGTAAGGCCTAGCTAAAGGTAGTTGGCAGGTTTGACCAACACTTTTTTACTCTTCGGCCGAGATAAGGATTAAAAAGTGGTTGGCTGGAAAAACCAACACTTAGTACTCTTCAGCCGAGATAAGGATCAAGGCTGAAGAGTGGTTGGCAGTATGACAAGATAGATTGCAAGGTTAAGACGAGATGAGTATATCGGCCAGAGAATGTCAACTTCATTCAAACATAGGGAAAATAAATGCAAGCATGGAGCAAGCCGAACAAGCAGTTGAGAGAACTGAAGATTTCATTCCAAAAGTGCATTACAAAAGGAGGGGCCGTAGCCAGGTTACAAACTCCTTTGGTAAACAGAAGAAAAATCATGCATAGAGGTCATTTAAATCGACATCCGAATCAACCCTGGCTTCACCTAAAGATAGCTTGGTCATGACAAGCACACTTTGTTGAGCTCGGTCGAAAGCACCGCATCAGACACAACAAGCAAGGGTTAGATGGAGCCCACTGGAGTTGGAGAGATAGATTGACGACCGGGCTGGGCGTTTCTTCAGGAGCAGCATCCTCATCCTCCACTTCTTGAAGAAATTTCTACTGAATGGCATTTGCATACTCCACCATGGAGCTTGGTAAAAATATGGAGGAGGGTTTAGGAAGACCTCGGTCTCTTGGCTATGACCGATTTACGCCACAGCTGCCTCCCACCCACACTTGACGAAGAGGTTTTTGGCAGCCTCACATTGCAGGATATAGCTCGCGCGATATCTCGGTTGAACGTGCAAAGGTGTGCCTAGCCAACCTAGTCAGTTTGCAAAGTAAAAAGGAAAAGTATTAAGCACGGATCGTTGGACCGTGCTAAAAGAAACAAAGGCGAAATAAATGGAGTCCTCGCTCGTCTAAGTGGAACGAAGGATTCGTAGCCCGGTTGAAGCCTATTGTGCAGCATTCTTAGTTCGGTTTTTGACTAAGTCAGGGAGCTGGTCTAGCCCAAGTTATAGCTCGGTTGAAAGCACTGAAGATGAAAGTAGCAGCAACGAACACAAGCTTCGCAGATGCAGAGTTGAGGTGGAATAGAAACTCAGAAAGTAGAGAGAAAGGTAGAAGGCCACAGTTTAGCTCGGTTGAGAGGCTAAAGTTTAGCTCGACTGGAAACAAGTAATCCCAAATCATGCATGCAGATGGAATTAAGGGGCAATTGAGAGTGTAATTTATATCTAAATTTGGCCGAGCTAAGGAGGAGACTTCCTTGGAAATTGGGCCGCGCAATGGACCGAGGTAAGGATAGATTTACTTCGGTCCAAGAACTAAACGGATATGGGTCGCGGTAGAAAAGACTAGCAAGTGGGCCGCGGTCCAAGTGTTAGTTCGGTCCAAGTATGGAAGGGAATTCTTCAAGTGTTACCTCGGTCCAAACGTGATTATAAGTTACCAACCGGAGTAGAAATAGTTATCTCGGCCATGGCAATCGGAGCCGAGGTAATGGCTTCTCTTGGTAGGCTTCGCTCTGGATAGCGCGGTAGAAGCCTTGAAGTTAGACCGGTCCAAGAGAGCCTTGAAGTTAGTCCGGTCGTAGAAGGACTTGAAGTTGGTCCGGTCCCAGAAGTGCCTAATGTTATCTCGGTCCAGAAGAGTACTACGGTTAGTTCGGTTGCCAGATGGCCACACTCAAAGTTAGTCCGGTTGCGGCATAGCATGACTAGCTCGATCGGACCTAGCTAGTTGTTAGTCCGGTTTAGCCATGCCATGGGTCGCGCATGAGAAGCCGAAGTAAGTACAGTGGGAGGAAGAGCCGAACTAACGATAGTTCGGCCTATTCTGCGGCTAACTACAGTCATGTTTACTTCGGTCATGTTGGAGTTCGGTCATGGTAAAACCATCTCACTTGGTTTAAGCAGTGAGGGGGGTGTTGAAGGATAAGCATTATCTTTCAGGAGTATGATTCCTAGGAGGACTCTGAATGGAGGAGTAAAAGTCCTATTCCTAGGAGGACTCTGAATGGAGGAGTAAAAGTCCTATTCCTAGGAGGACTCTGAACGGAGGAGTAAAAGTCCTACTAGGATTGTTGCCACGCGGAACCTATATAAGCTCACAATATCACCTTTGGAGAGGTAACACAACTTTTGCTCCCTGATTACATTGAGCTTTTGCCTACTTGTCTTGCTTTCTGACTTAGGCATCGGAGAGGTTTCCGGCACACACCCGCCGGCCAGCTCACGTTTGTGTTTTCAGGTGACAAAGCGACGTCGTACAGAGGAACGCAGACTTGATCAACAGGATTATACGAGAAGGTATATTTCTTTCCCGTACAGTTTAAATTTTGTTATTATTGAAAACTCTCTTTTTGAAACCTTGTAGTTCATTTTTGAATATTCAAGTTTCAATAGTTATTCATATTTCTCTTATTCATGCTGCATTTTTTGTTGGCATTCTTGATATTTTTTTTTTATTCATTGATGTTCTATATCCTTAATGTCTTTGCACAATTCCTGTGACCACTTCATAGTTAGACTTTAGATAATGGCAAGTCTTATGTAACAAATTTAAAAATTTTAAGCTAATTTTAAGTTGTTATTGTAGAATAGGATTTTTTATTTTTTAAAGTGATCATAGCACCTACATTGTTTATACATACATGTGATGTTTTTGCTTCTTTCAAGCTTTTGTAATATGTTGTTTTGTCTTGACATATAGCTAGCTTTTAGATAGAAGGATATTTCACAAAGTTTTAAAAAAATTAATTGAAACAAACTTAAAACTTGTAGGTGCCAAGCAAAGGTGCAAGGGGCAAGAAGCAGTCCATGGAGAAATCCCAGATAAACTTGCACATTTTTCATATTTGTGCTTTTCGTTTTTTTTTTTTTTTCAAGCTTCTATCAATTTTACATATGGATCCCATATCCATGCTTATGGTCTAATTAATATAAGCTCTTTCTGTTGATGTTGTTTCAAGTTTGGTTGCTCTAAGAAGGGAAGTTTCTGAAGACGAAATCTAAGCTGCTAGGAATTATCTAATATAACGATATGGACGGCACAAGCTGAGTGTTGATATAATTGAATCAACTCATGATGGTGCACTCGCAAGCAGATATTTGGATAAATTTTGTACCATTTAGAATTTAAAGATAGTTTTTTTGGGAGGGAGGGTGTGATTTAGAACTTTTTGGACGGTTTTGAAGTTAAGGACAATTTTTTATATTTAGAAATATAGTTTTTGGATAGTTTGTAATGTACAGACAATTTTTGGATGTTCAAAACTTATAAATAGTTTTTTTGATTCTTGAAATGATATTTTGGTAGTTGATTGATACTTATATACAAAATAGGTGAAATAGAACCTATTGAATTAAAAAAAAAAAAAAAAAAAAACTAAACATATTCTACAATGGGCAGAATAGGCCGTTGTGTTAAATATTTAATGACTGGCAATGAGTATCGTGGTTTGTCTCTTGAATTAATGGCGTGCCAAAGTTGTCATAAAAAAATTAAACATGACATATAAGATGCGCTATTAAAAGTTTTAACGGCATGTTATGGCATGCTATTGAAAGTGAATGACTTTCCATGACTGGTCAAAATATGACGCTACCTTGCCCGTCGTAGAATCTTATTCACGGCGTGCATTTGGCGCCATAAAAACCTTTTTTTGTTATAATGAATGTCACGTTGGGTTTGGGATGAGAAACCTATGGGAATGTCACGGTAGGTTTAGGATATTACATGTTACATTTACGTTGGGTTTGGGATGTTACATGTTACATTTATGCTTTGAATTTCAAATTTCTAACCATATAGATATGATCACAATTTATGATAACATTAGATTTCCCATATATGATATTGCCATTAATTAAGTTATTTTGAATTTCAAAAGTATACGAGAATGTCACGTTAGGTTTGCAAATGTCATATTGAGTTTAGGATGTTACATGTTACATTTACGTTTTGAATTTCAAATTTCCAACCATATAGATATAAGGGTAAACTACCAATAGGTCCTACTTGGGAGACTTATTACCCAATAGGTCATACTTTGAGACTTATTACCCATTAAGTCCTATTTGATATAATTTATTAAGTGATAAAGACAAATTTTATCAGTCTTTTTTTTTTATGAATAATTTTATAGTGATAAATTTATCAGTCTCTTTTTTTATGAATAATTTTTTAGTGATAAATTTATCACTCTCTTATTTTTATAGTGTTAAATTTATTAGTTAGGACCTGTAGGTAAATAAGTCTAGTGAATAGGACTAATTGGTAAGTACCCCTAGATATAATCACAATCTATGGTAATATTGAATTTTCATATATGGTATTGTCATTAATTAAGTTATTTTGAATTTTAAATTTCTAACCATATAAATATGATCACAATATATTGTAACACTTGATTGCCCATATATGGTATTATCATTAATCATGTTATTAATTAATTAAGATTGGAGGTAGATGTATCCATAAGAAAACCACAAGACTTATTAGATTATAAGTTTTTTCATAGGACCATATCTTGTATAAGCCTTCCAAATAGAATTTATAAATAATTTACCCCTCGATAAATATCAAAAACAAATTTCCACAAGATATTTTATATTTTCTAAACAACTAAGTATGTTTGGTTTCAGTTTTCTGAAAATTAAATTTTTTGTTTTTTGTATTTTTTTGTTTTTAGTGAATACTTTTAAATTTTTAAGCAATTTTTTTTTATTTTTTAGATGCACTTTACTTAAATGAATCTAAATAGTAAAATATGTGTGAAAAAATAATTTAAAAAATTAATAAATATACAAAAATATGAAAAATGTACTGAATTTTCATATTTTTTTTAATATATTTTTGGTATTTAGTGAATTTTTTAAAGATTTTTTTCACAAATATTATACTTTTTAAGTGTATTTATGTTAGGTATGCCTAAAAATAAAAATAAAATGCTTAAAATACTAAAAAAATTCAGTAAAAACAAAAAAAAAATGAAAAATGAAAAAGTAAAATTTTTTGAAAATGAATTTTGAAAACTGAAACCAAACAAAGTGACTACTTTTTTTTTTGACACATTTTTCTGGGCAAAAAAAATTTAAGATACAAGTTTTGAAAACAAAACAAAGCAATCTTTTATTAAATGTGACAAATTTTCCTTAGTCATATTTTTCTATCTCATTTTACTTTTTATAATTTTTACTTTGATGTTACAATTTAGTACCTACATATTTTCTTTAACCCTCCACATTCCCCTAATTTTTTATGACAATTACACACTGTTATAAAATTTAGAATAAATTATCAATATGTCCTAATAGTTGAATTTAATTCCAGTCAAGTCCTATTGAAGGTTAATAATAATAAAATCGTAACTAAAAATAAATTTTTATGACAATTTTATGCATATATTGCTAAAAATTGGCAATTAATAATTTTTTTGTCACAATTTTTATAAATTTTCGCTAAAACTTACAATCAGTGACGTTTTTCTGTGATGCATTTTTCAAATTATCGTTAAAAGCTGAAAATTAGCGACTTTTTTTAAACTATTGCTAAAACTTATAATTATTGAAGATTTTTGTAACAAAATTTTCAAATTATCATTGAAAATTAACAATCAATAACTTTTTTTGATAGTGTTTGGTGAAAAACGTTATTAATTATCACGACACTTAGGCCTCGTTTGGAAATAGGTTATTTTTAGTAACTTTTTGATTTTTTACGAATAAATATGTAAAAAAGTAAAGATAGTGATGTGACAACTTATAATAACTTTTTGACTTTTTAACTCAAATATATAATTGACAAACAAAACCTTATTAAATAATAAATCTACTTATTAGAACTCACACATAAGTTTCCTTAAAATTTAATTCCTACATTTATTTCTAACCATCTAAATCCCAATCCTAAACCCTCATTGTCCAGCTATCACACATCATCATTATTATCAACCAACACACCCAACACCTCCACACTCTCCTTTATTTTATTTTTTTTGGGTACATCGGAAATTAAAGTCAATACAAGAACTACATCCTATCACTCTCCTTAGAGAGATGCACAATGTCCGCAACAAGTGAGGTGCAGAGTTCTTCAGGTAATTCATTTACAATAAGAAGATCTGCCGGTTGATATTCGCCTAATTTGGCCATTGCATCAGCACAAATGTTAGCTTCCCTCCGAATGTGCTGGATGGAGCAATCACATCCTCTCATGATAATACGTGCATCTTCCACAATGCCCCGAAAAGGACATCTTTCACCCAGATCATCACTCAATAGTTTCACCACTTGCTCCGCATCTGTTTCTATTATCACTTGATTAAAACCTCGTTGGAGTATGATAGTCAGCATCTTGTAGATTGCCCAAAGTTCCGCTTTAAGACAGGAGCATATTTCAAGCCTTCCATAGTATCCACTAATCCATGCTCCTGTTTCATCCCGAAATAATCCACCAAAACCGCCACCTCCTCCATGCCTGCGAGTGCTGCCATCCATGTTAAGTTTGATTTTTCCTACATTTGGACAAGACCACACAGAAATACTTTTAGCTTGAAGTGGTTGAGTGACATCCAAACTAAAAGCTTGAAAGATTTCTTTGGCATAATCTGATATGAGTTTAACACTCTCATGAATATTGCTAGTTTTATGTTCAAAAACCATTTTATTTCGATCTTTCCAAATAGTCCAGAGGGAGATGAGGAACAAGTATGAGGTTTTGTTCTTCCCTTTCATGTTCTGGGTGATCCAATCTTTTCCAAGGTAAAATGAGCTTGCTGCAGTACTATTTCTCACTATAAACATGGCACCATATTTGGATAGCTTGAGGACAAAACCAAACAAATGTTCAATATCGCAGTTGGGGTCAGAAGTAAGCCCCCTCAAGCTTCTCACTTTGTTGGTGAGAATTTTTTCATGAAAAACAAGCCACAAGAAGCTTAAGCTTCCAAATCCATCCCCAATCCACTTCCTGATTATGATGATCAACAATTAAATCATATGCACTGGATGTAGAGAACTCTCCATCAGAGGATTTAATCCATCTGGGGTTGTCTTCTCCAGCATTAAATCTGGGTGGTTGTAGCTTTAAAATAGCTGCAACCATAGGTAACGGAAAAGAGTTGTGCAAATGATTTAAGTCCCAATCACCATGTGCATCAAGAAGAGACTCCACAGTAATATGCTTAGAATTTGGAATTTGATTGGTAGGTGTGTTCAAATCCATTTCAAAAGCCCCATCACTACACCACCAATCTTTCCAAACTCTCACTTTGTTACCTTTTCCAAGCTTCCATCGAACTCCCTGAACCAAGAGCTCCATGGTATTTAGGATGCCTTTCCAAATGTGAGATATACTTTTGTCTTTCTTCTTAATTAAGAAAGGCTGTTGACCCAAGTATTTATTTTTTAGCACATCTACCCAGAGAGTATTCTCCCAATTAACATTTTCCATCCCAATTTGGATAGAAGAGCTAGATTTTGATTTCTAGCCTTGCGAATCCCAAGACCCCCATCTTTTTTCAACTTACAAACCTGGTTCCAATTAACAAGATGCACTTTCTTTTTCTCGAGGCTATCACCCCAAAGAAAGTTTCTATTAATCTTATCAATCTCATCACAAACTTTCCTCGGGAGCTCCATAGTTTGCATGGTATATGTCACACCCCAAATCCGGGCATGACCGGCCGTGGCCCACAGGGCCTTAGCCCAAGGCACACGTAAGCCTAAACTCGAATCCATAATCACATTGAACAATTAAATAATAGTCCAATAATAAATAACCAAAACTCAATCCAGTGACATGCCACAATTATAAACGGCAAAATCAACCGTAATCAAAACCATCCAAACTTATGCAATATAAACAGCCCACATATCAAAATAATCATAAATGAACCCCAATAAAAATAAAAATAAATAAATATGCACAAACTTGACATAACAGTCTAAAACAAAATAAATGAATGTCCTAGAGGTCCATGTAATTGAGTCCCCGCTACACCATGAGTCCACTCTAAGTCCTTCTAACACCTGGAAATGGTAAACAACTAAGTCAGCTGATAGCTCAGTGAGTAGCAACATGGATAGTATATATAGTTTTGAAAACAGGGATCAATTCCAAAATAAGATATATATATATATATCACAGAAACTAGATTGGCATACAGTTTGATAAGGATAATCTGTTTCAAAAAGAAGGTTCCACAGTTCAACAGTTAAAATACTCATGTCTCTCGAGAACATGATAAATGACATTTTTCACTTAAAACAGATTACAACATGAACACCAATAATTTTCTGGGTACCAAGAAAATAACAAGTAATATGCCACACAGTTCTCAAGGCTATAAGCTCCGTTGGATCCAATACCGAACTAAGAGTCATCCTCAGGGTGGCAACCTGGGCCTTTTCTCAAAGACGATCTGATTGAAGGTCACCTAGCTTAACCTAGGTCTTTTCCTTACAATCGTTGAGCACTAGAGTCATCACGGTCCAACTCGGATCTGTTCCCTAGTGGCTAGAGTCACCACACACAATGGAATAATTTTCTTGAACTAAATACACATATGGTCCCAATAATCAATACACATCAGTTTCGCAAAACATGGTAGTTCATTATTATAAACATGAGACCAAAACAAATAGTTTACAGTATGCCAAGTTCACACATGTTTCAGAAATAATTTGATTTCATTGATAATATAATAATTTATCAAAACAGTTTAGTCATGAAATAACAATTTAATTTTTCAACAGTTCAGGATAGGGGACATTTATAAAAATATGTAGCATGAAACTACTCACCTAAAAACGAAATAATATAATCCTCGAATAAAGTATGAAAGTCCAACTAGTGCCCTGAACCAAGTATGAAAACTACACGTCACTACCATTTTAAAAATACTAAAGAATAAGAACTAAGTAACCCCAAACTAAAGCGCATTAACACGGCTCAACCCAACTCAACGCTACTCTTAAATATTACCTAAGTTCATGTTCTTCAAGGTCTAAAATCACCCAAGACATGGGTTCAAATCGAAACTTAATTAAAAGTAACTTTAAGATAAAACAGAATTTTAAATAAGCTTTCCCAATCTAATCGCTAACTTTGAAAATTACAAAACCCACTCCACGCTGTTCGAAAAATTCTAAAACCCTCCAGATATCAACTAATATATCCTAAGTTTCAAACCCAAATGGTTTCACTTGATTTGCTTATCAAAATAATTATCTACAATTAATTAATCTAAACAGGTTGTTTTCTGCCGCACTTTAAAGAAATTAATAGTTCTCTTAGTATACATGAGAAATCAACGCAAGGCCAAAAACGTACTGTACGGGAAAGAAATAAACCTTCTCGTATAATCCTGTTGATCAAGTCTGCACTCCTCCGTACGACGTCGTTCTACTACCTGAAAATACAAACGTGAGCTAGCCGGCGGGTGTGTGCCGGAAACCTCTCCGATGCCTAAGTCAGTAAACTAGACAAATAGACAAAAGCTCTGTATATTCGGGATCAAAGTTGCGTTACCTCTCCATAGGTGATGTTTATGAGCTTTTATAGGTTTCGTGTGGCACAATCCTAGTAGGACTTTTACTCCTCCATGTAGAGTCCTCCTAGGATTCATACTCCTGAAAGATGCAGCTTATCCTTCAACACCCCCTTCACTGCTTAAACCAAGTGAGATGGTTTTACTATGGCCGAACTACCATACGACCGAAATAACATTGCCATGCTAGGCTAACTAAAGTGACTGATCTAACTGTTAGTTCGGCTCTCCTTGCTTTTCTCCTACCTCGGCTTCACATGCTAAGACCGAGCTATCCATAGAAGAGTCTAAGCCGAACTAACCCAACACCAAGTCCTGAAGAGGACTCAATATACCTCGGTTCCATACGCCATGACCAAACTAAATGCGGCGACCGAACTATCCATTGTACTCTTCTGAACCGGTCTAGAACTTAATGCTTTCTGGAACCGGACTAACTTCCAAGCCTGTTGTAAACCGAAGTAACTCATGGCCTTTTTACTCAGCCCTTCGTACTGCGGCCCATAACGGCCCATTTACCCAGCTCGGCCCAATTTAGAATATAAATCACCCTCTCATGTACGAAACTAGACTCATAACCAGTTCTAATGACACTGATTTGATAATTTTTGGATTTATACCCAAAGAGAACAACAATCCCAAACTTACTGTTTAAAACCAGTTTTCTGGACAGATTTGAACGCATCAGTTTATATGGATTTTGACTCCCAAAAATTATGAAAAAATTCAGATATGCAATTTAATATGTAATTAATCTACTATAAAAATTTCAGTTCAAAATTCAGGTTTCTTGATTTTTAAAGTTTGTAATTCTGTACAGAATTTTTTGGACTAAGAATTACACCATTCTTTATACACAAAACACTATCCCAATCAGCCAAATGTTTCATAGCCATGCCCAACACATGTACCTACTTCACCAATTTGATCCATCAACTACGCAGCAACTCACAAGAAGAAGAAAAAGATAGTGAGGGAATTAAAAAATAAGAGATTTACCTTGCCAATGGCCACCACAAAACTCAACACTTTTCAGCACTTTTCACCCAAAGACCTAGACGTCTCTCTCCCTCTCTTTACCTCTCACGGCTGCTCTGAAAGTTGTGGGAAACAATAACATAAGAATTAGGGTTTTGTTATCCTTTATATATATATATATCTAACGAAAAGGCTCTAATCTATTATCTCTTTATATTATTTTAATTTCTATCTCCATTAAAATACAAATATTATTAGATCAAAATATGCTTACTAATTTGGCACTTAAATTTATTTATTTATTTAAATAATAAATCTTGCCTCTAAATTAAAGACTTTCACCATAAATTTATTTTAGGTTTAAAAATTAATTAAAAGACCTCCAAATATTTAATTTGCACTTTAGGATTCACCATCAAAATATTTGAGATTGTAATATTATTATTATTTAATTATTTACTTGATTTGTATATTCAGGTTCTCACAGTATAGGCTGGCATAGCACTAGTGACAGATTGTATCAGGGTTGCTCTCCCTGTCAAGGACAACATCCCAGATTTCCACCCAGCAAGTTTTTTCTTCAGATTTTCCAAAATAAACAAAAAATGATTTTTGGACACTCCATCATGAAGCAATGGGGTCCCAAGGTATTTCCCCAAATTATAAGTTAGAGGAATACCACACATATTACTAAGTTGAGATGCTCTTCTTCTGGCAATATTAGGAGATACAAACATATGGGATTTATGAAGGTTAACCTTCAATCCTGAAATTTCACTAAACTCATTCAAGACTTGCAAAATAGTGTTACAATTATGCTCGTTTGCTTTAGCAAACAAAATAAAATCATCCGCAAAAAACAAGTGTGATATGTTAGGACCATGCTTAGCCAAACTAAGCCCAATCCATTGTTTACCTTGCACTTGCTGGCTAATCATGGCCGAGAGACGTTCCATGCATAACACAAAAAGATAAGGGGATAGGGGATCCCCTTGTCTTAAACCCTTAGCTGGTTTGAACTCTTTAAGGGGTTCCCCATTCCACAAAATAGCTGTGTTCACACTAGTGACACAACTCATAATCAGGTTCACCAATTTCTCATCAAAACGGAATTCGCTAAGAGTTTGGTGAAGGAAATTCCAAGAAATGTTATCGTAATCCTTTTTAAGATCAATTTTAAAAACCATGAAACCCACTTTCCCTTTTTTCTTTTTCAAAGTATGAATAGCTTCCTGAGTGATTATGATATTATCATGAGTGGAGCGACCCGGAATGAAACTACTCTGATTAGGGCTAATTAAATCATTCAAGACAGGCCTAATTCTATTGACAAGGATTTTAAAAATGATTTTGTAAGTAACATTACACAAGCTGATAGGCCGGAATTGTCTCACACTCTCAGGATTATTAACTTTAGGGATAAGAGCTACAAGAGTTCTATTAATCTCAGGGGGAATGCCACAAGAAGAAAAATAATTTTTGACAAATTTGATCACAGATTGGCCCACAGTCTTCCAAAAGGTGTGGTAAAAAATTGCTTGGAACCCATCCCTACCTGGGGCCTTAAAAGCTTTAATATTCTTGACAGCCCTCCAAATGTCATCAGCAGAAACAATCCTACTCATTTCACTTTGGTCCTCAGGGCTAATGTGCTTGGTTAGATTACTCCAATGATCAAGGCTAATAGTTTGAGTATAAGCAAAGAGGTTTTGAAAGTAATCATTTACTAACCTTTTTAACTACATGGGGTTATCCACCCAAACCCCTTCCTCATTTTTCAAAACTTCAATTTTTGTTTTCCTTCTCTTGATAATGGTAGACATATGAAAAAAATTTGTATTCCGCTCACCCTGAGTAATCCAGTTAACACGGGATTTTTAAAACCAAAATAACTCTTCTTGATAGAAAACTATATTATAATCAATAGTAAGCTCATTTTCCAGTTAATGCAAGTTGTGGGAATAGTTCTTAGCTTGGGAAATTTGGATCCCATTAATTCTACCAAGCAACCAGCGCTTACGACGAAAAATGTTACCGAAAATATTTTTATTCCAATCCTGCAAGGCATATGTCATGTAATCCAAATTTCCCAATAGATTATTATTCTGCCTGGGCCAATTATTATCAACAATTGCATTGAAATCCTCATGTGATAACCAAGCAGCTTGAAATTTAAATAAATTACTGGGAGGACTAGAAGGATTTGTACCTTGAGTATGAAGAAGAAGATGAGAATGATCTGAATAGGTCCGAGGCAAGTTACGGACATAGCCCTCAGGAAATAAAGTTCGTCATTCTGTGTTACAGAGTGCACGGTCCAATCTCACCATTAATTGTATTAGCCCACCATTTCCTATTATTAGTCCAAGTGAGTCTAGGGCCAACACAACCTAAATCCATGAGGTTGCAACTACTAATTCTGTCAGAGAATTTTTGGCTCCTTCTTTGACTCTGGCTTAAGCTTTGAGATGGAGAAGTTGAGAAGCTCCTTTTATTACCTCAACCGTTTCTTACCCTTCCTAGCCCGTTTTCACTCTCCACTGGCCATTTCCTAGCTTTGACCACTACCTATAGGCCATATTTATTTGGTCAATTAGATTAGGTTGAATTAGTATTCCATGATTAATAGTCTTAAAATTATGAATCCCTTTAAATTGTGTATCTTATCCTATATTTGTATTGAGTTAGGATTGTAAAGAGAGACTAATAGTCCAGACTTGAGCTTAGTCCTCCAATTTATATTTCACCTCCCTCTATGGGATTGTGAAATTAATATTGAGAGAGTGATTGAAACAGAAATAAATATTGAGAGAGTGATTGAAAGAGAAAGAGCAAACAGGCTCTGTGTTTCAATACATTAATCCTTACGGGGATACTCCATTATATAGGAGTGTTTATACAACATGATGATGGTGTTTATAGACAACAGCATGAAAGGCAACATAAACAAATTAAAAGGAGCCGAAAGCATACAACATATAAAAATAAAAGTAGCCGAAAGTATATGGCATCTGATGACTCAAGACTAAAGACTAATGACTAATGATACAACTATTAATATAATATATACATTATATATATTATATATTATTAACAATGAAGTAGCTTGATTTCCAACACTCCCCCTCAAGCGACGTTGTAGATGTTAATCATTCCCAATTTGTCCGTCAGATCTTCGAAGTTAACTCGAGCAAGAGCTTTGGTGAGAATGTCAGCTTTTTGACAATTTGTTGGAGTGTAGCTGACTTGAAAAACTCCTTCTTCAATCTTTTCCTTGATAAAGTGTCGATCTATCTCCACGTGTTTAGTTCGATCATGATGAACCAGATTCTTAGCGATACTGATGGCGGCTTGGTTGTCACAATATAAAACCATGGGATGCTCAGATGGAACCCGTAATTCTTCTAACAGTCTGTTCAACCAGATTCCCTCACAGATACCTAGGGCCATAGCATGAAATTCTGCCTCAGCACTACTACGGGCTACCACTGACTGTTTCTTGCTTCGCCATGTAACCGCGTTCCCCCAAACAAACGAACAATAGCCAGAGGTTGATCTTCGATCAGTCACTGAACCTGCCCAATCTGCGTCTGAAAAAATCTCAATTGTTCTATTTGTTGTTCTTTGGAAGAAGAGACCCTTTCCCGGTGTCTTTTTTAGGTACCTCATATTCTGGTCACAGCAGTCATGTGTTTTTTCGGTTGGATTATTCATGAATTGACTGACCACACTAACAGAGAAGCCGATGTCTGGCCTTGTATGAGAAAGATAAATGAGTTTTCCCATAAGACGTTGATATCTCCCTTTATCACTTGGTGCACTACCGTCACTTTCTTCCAGTTTGATAGTTGTGTCCATAGGAGTTTCTGCCGGCTTGCATCCTAGCATCCCTGTTTCATTCAGTAAATCTAGAACGTATTTACGTTGTGAGACTGCATACCTTTCTTTGACCTAGCAATCCTCCATTCCAAGAAAGTACTTAAGATTTCCAACATCTTTAATCTCAAATTCCTTTGTTAGGAATGTTTTAAGTAAGTCAATTTCCTCTTCATGATCACCTGTTAGAATTATGTCATCCACATAAACAATGATAATTGCCAATTTCCCTTCTAGGGAGTGCTTCACAAATAATGTATGATCGGATTGACATTGAACAAAACCGTACCCTTTCACTGCCTTCGTGAACCGTTCAAACCAGGCCCTGGGAGATTGTTTGAGACCATACAAGGATTTTCGGAGTCCGCAAACTTTGTTGAAATTTGATGTCGTCTCAAGTCCAGCAGGAATGTCCATGTAAACTTCTTCCGCTAAGTCACCGTTGAGGAAGGCATTTTTTACATCAAGTTGGTGAAGTGACCAATCGAGATTAGCTGCCAAGGATAAAAGTACACGAACAGTGTTGAGCTTGGCAACTGGAGCAAAGGTTCTTGATAGTCAATGCCATAGGATTGGGAGAATCCTTTGGCGACCAACCGAGCTTTATAACGTTCCACATTACCATCTGCCTTGTGCTTTACTGTGAAAAGCCACTTACATCCAATTGGTTTCTTACCTCTTGGAAGATCAGTAATTTCCCAAGTACCATTCTTTTCCAGAGCCCGAACTTCCTCATTGACTGCCGCCTTCCATTGAGGAGACTTGAAGGCTTTCTGAATATTCCAAGGAATGGGTATCTCCGTGATACTAGAAGTGAAGGCACGGAACGAAGTGATAGCTTATCATAAGAAATAAAGTTCCCAATAGGATGCTGAGTACATGATCTAACTCATTTTCTCCAAGCTATGGGCATATTAAGAATACTGTTTCTAACTCAGAATCAACAGTACTATCTGTGGTAGAATATTGTTACCTGGAATGTTGCTTGGATTAGAACCCGGTTCAGCCTCATGGGATTGTTGAGAAAGTGCTCCTTCCTCTGTGTCTTCTTGGATGTGCTCATTATCCCGCAAGTCAACAATGAACTCGGAATTTTCGGCAGGTAAAGATTGATTAAATGACTCTAGAGGTGTGTGATTGTTGGTGGTGATGGATGGCTCACTAAATGACTCAATGGTCCAAAATTGATATTCCTGGGTTGGAATCTCCCCCTGAATGACGATTTTAGGATAGTAAGACTGGGTTTCAAAAAATGTGACATCCATGGAATTGTAGAATTTCTTTGTGACCGGAGAGTAACACTTATACCCTTTTTGATGTGACGAATACCCAATGAAGATACACTTGAGCAACCTGGGATCAAGTTTACTTCGATACTGGTGATGGATATGAACAAAGACAGAGCACCTGAAAATTTTTGGTGGGATGGTGGAGATGAGGCGAGTAGTTGGAAAGGATTTTAGGAGGAGTTGACAAGGGGTTTGGAAATGTAGTACCTTAGATGGCATCCTATTAATAAGGTAGGCTGCTGTAAGAACAGC